>CAUHTR010007442.1:0-50994 GCA_959609185.1 Schmidtea polychroa | reverse complement strand
AAATTATTTACTAATAAAACTTCTTATAAAAAACTTATTTAAAATTTATCTTTAACAAAATCTCTTTTCAATTTAAAAATTATTTTAAAACTTATTTTAATAGTCCATTATTTATCATTTAAAATTATCTTAATAAACCATTGAAATATTTTATTCTCAGCTGAAAACACCTCACACCGCCAATTTAAATTTTGGAGAAATCTCTCCAGGAAAAATAAACTCAACACTTTTAATTATGAAATACCTCAAATTTGAACCTCTATTTTTGCAGTAGTTTTGAAAGTGAATTCGTGCAACAATCTTCAAAATACAAGTAAAATTCAAAATAAAATGGGAAATGGGGAATTTCAAACAAAGCGATATTTTACCAACAATTTGCAATTTTTCCCGCGCGAAATTTACATTAATTTTTTTAAATGGGTTTTCAAATCAAAAATATTGCTTTGATGAATTTGGAAAATTTTTCGCTAATTTATTTGAAATATTTTATTAAAAGTCATTTAAAAAATAATAAAATGATAAATTTGGATACGCAATAAGAATCAGTGAATGGAAAGCAGTTCGGTTGTATTTACACTTTATGTGCGTAAATTTCGTATGTGAGATCAGCTGATCCTCCACTAGGGGTTGGAGGAGCATTTGGGCGTCCTATGTTTATGTAGTTTCAATTCAACAGAATATTTTATAATCTTAATATATAAAATTGAAATAAAAAAATATTGTCCTCACCGTGAAGAAATGTCATTACAATAGGAGAACGCTCAAGTGAGCTATTCAAAATATAATTTTAAAATATATTGAAAAATTTTCCCTTTCAATAAAAAGTATAATTCTATACAAAGCAAAAGTACATATCGAATATTTGGGAAATTTGAATCCAAATGTTATAATGTCTTCTAGAAATTATACATAAAAATGCAATCTTCCCTTCGGCCGAATCTCGTAGCAACGTGTTTAGTAGCTTTATTAAAATTTTATTGAAAATAATTGTTTTCCTAATGTAATTAATTTCCATAATTATTCAATTTAGTAAATTACATTTATAATTTCACTTTTATTTGGTGCTTAATTTCAGAAGCAAACAAATGAAAACAAACAATTAATAAATTTTGTTTTATTCAATGAACCGTGAACAATCCCGCAATTTGTGAATTTCATTCAGCCAGTTTTCTAAATAATCCTCATTGAGAAGAATTATTTTCGAATCGTAAACAAAAAATATCAAATCGTCGTCTACTTTTAATTTTGTCTTCTCATGAAATATATTTTTGAGAATTTATTTTTGTTTGAATTAATACCAAACATGCAACTAATGAAAAGCCTGGAAGGTTTCAGGAAAATTTGGTAGATTGCTTACATTTTCACGGAATTTTTATGCAAATAATATTTTGTGAATATTTTTATTACCATCACGCAGGAAATGGTAAAATTTCTTTAGCAGTTTCAGATGGGAAACAAAACCAGCATGCAAATTATTTATTATCTTGATGAAATATTAATAATAATAATAATAATAATAATAATAATAATAATAATAATAATAATAATAATAATAATAATAATAATAATAATAATAATAATAATAATAATAATAATAATAATAATAATAATAATAATAATAATAATAATAATAATAATAATAATAAATGAAAAAGTTTATCAAAGTTTTTCACGAATTATTTGAAAGATTTATTTTTCACTGTAAATACTCCTTAATTTGAAATTTATGAATCGAGGAACATAGTCAGGGTTATAAGGAATGAAAGTCATAATCCTTTTATTCTGTCCATGGGGTTACGAGTTATTATTTCTAAATGAATTTATTTAGAGTTTCTTAACATTTAGTCAAGCTAGCGATCTTCTGCATGCAGAAATTTGGACATTTATTATTAAATATTTCTTACGGTTGACAAGATTGTCAAACGTGAAACTGATTGAATTTCGGTAAATTTCTGAAACTTCGTTGATACTTTACCTTTCACACTTATAGCTAAAGCAGCTATCCTTATTTTGTGGTTAATGATCTACTAAATAATGTATAATTTGCTTTTAAATCTTGACAAGGGCAGAGCTAAATGAATGTTTTATTCAGACTCGAAAAATGCAAAATCACAACAACAACCAAGGAGGCTGGGGTAAATAGATATATAGACCCCATTTACTTATACCCACAATACATTTGCAAAACACATTTTGAAAATTGTTAAAGGAAAAACATATAGCTGACTTTCAATTAAGCCCAAAAAATATAAATATAGCCTCTTTGCGAAACATAGGTTTGTCAGTGACAGTGTAAGACTCATATTTCAGTGTATTTGAATGAATTATGACAGCAGCACCAAAGGAGGTTTGGCTTGGTACTAAAATCCTATGAAAGTGAGTGGGAATGGTACTAATGTCAACATCTCTGTTGATCAAGGATAATATAGAAAATGATATTTTACGTATCAGATATATCTTAACTGATAAAAGATAAAATGTTTTAATCCCAAAACCCATTTACATACTCCACCGATTGAAAAGACTAATGAAAATATGTCTTACTTTTTAAATGTTTTTTTCCCAACGATCTTGTATAGATAAAGATGAAGGACAATATAATTTCTAACAACTAAAACCAGATTTAAAAATAATTTGACTACGAAGTCTTTCGGCTTTTCTAAAACAAAATACATGTCCTACATTCACAGACTGTCTGACAAGAATTCTGCTATATTGCATCCCAATTGTCGCATGTAAAGAATTTCCTGTATCCAATAATAAATCTTGCCAACTTGATAAATTTTTCGGCTTATAATTTCTTCTATTCCCAAGAGGTGACAATTTTTTCTTATAGACAACAAATTATTAAGCTCATTTCCGATGTCTTTCTTTTCTATAATTGCAAATCGCAATTGTAATTGAAAAATAGACTGTCTTTTTATCATGTCTGAAGAATCAGTGAATAGTGAAGGAAGTGGTTTTAAAATAGGGAGGGAGCGCAGAATAATTCAAAGTTAAAATATAAATTCACGTAAGTCTTATCTTAAGTGTGAGTGTTTAGTGCAGTGCGGGTATAAGATGTTAAAAATTGAACGTCATAAAACGAAATATTTCATAAGGTACATATCAGGCCATTAACGACTCGGACCTCTCCAAATTATCTTGATCAGTGGACATTTGGTAAGATTAAGAAATAAAAACATAAACGTTTAATTTATTTTTGGAAATGAACAGGTTGAATAAGGGGTAGTTTACTTTTTCATATCATGCCATTGGGGGGGGGGGGGGGGGTAGCTTTATATTCAAGTTATTATGTTGAATGTATAAAAATATCTAATTGTCCCTCTTTAACGTAAAACCTATCATAAAAAGACATTTATTCAATAAATAAGTTACTCACGTTGTTTTATTGAATCAAAACTACTCCACAAATTGCCATTTGAGAATCAAAATGAATTAAATGACGATAATATTTATGGAGGAGGGGGCAGGTGATATTATTAATAAGCATTTGATGGGAAATAGAAAAACAAATAGAAAATTTAATTTCAACCAATAAAAATTAACAATTTTTTGTGTTTAAAATATCAGTATTAAGAAAATAAGCAACAAGTTAAAAAAAATAAAATTATTAATTAAACGATTCGACATGCATGAATTATTTCTATATAAATCGCATCCACAGCTTCATCATTCACTCAATATCAATGGCCTTTGATCTCTCCATTTCTTGTCGTCGTTTAACTTCGGTAACCTCTCGACCCTGTAACATCGATAAAGCTTCAATGAAGACTTATCAGGAATTTTACTTGAGGTTCTTTTTTTTGAAATACTTCTCATAAATTTCATTTTGAATGGGGCTATTTTTTTTCTCTTTTTTTGGAGAATTGAGTGGAACTTTGTTTTCCGGAGGAAGCGGTGGGGTTTTAAGAGGCGAAAATTTGATATCGTCATCTGAGTGACTAAATAAAGTATGAAAAGTAAAATGGTTATGAAAAATATACACAAATGTTTCGGCCGATTTAATTTAACTAGTTTTTGTTTGAGTGTGCATTCGCGTCTGTGTGCGTTGTTATTGTCTGAATCTTTTGGAGAGGATCTTTTTTTCGTTTTGGAATTTGTAATGGTGTGTGCGTCTGTTTGTTATTTTGAAATCGAACTTTCTATTATTGATTTTGTGTGATATTCAAATAAATCTTTGTAAAATTGTGTTTGATGCTCTCGAAATTTGTAATTTATTATTTTAAAAAAACGTGTGACAGTTTGAGAAAAGCATTGAATAAAAATGTGGACATGGCTGATGATATGCAACAAGAAGCGGGTAAATGTTAAAAAGTCATGGAGAAGTTCAGTATTGAAGATGACATGGCAACCTCTGTGGAAATAAATGTTCAAAAGGATCAAATTTTGTCAACTAGTCGGCCGACAAGAAATGCCAAAGATTATGCAAATTATAAAAATAAGATTAATAACGCCAGGCATATGCATGGAAATTTAGAGAATCATTATAACAGTTGCATGATATAGAATGATATAATGAATATAAATACAAGTCAGAGTGGTATGGTCAATAGATCTGAAACTGGAAGTACATTATATGGTGCTATAAGATTTGGGGAGTTCGAATCCCTACGCTGATTGATGAATGGATTGGACAATATGGCCAAATTTGTGAGCCAGCTAGACTAGATTTAATGCGATTTTTCAATTGTAAAGGTGAGACGATTACAGAAATACTTCCTCAGATGTCCCAGAGGTTATCAGAAAATTAAATGTCTATAAACAATGAGTTTGACCTACAGAATGTGTTTATTAATCCGTGATTAGATGATTATTATTGCTTTTAAAGAACAATTTATTGTTATTGAATGATTCTTTATTATGAACTTTGCTCTTTGTCAGGCTTCACGAAGCTCCAAATTTATTGGCACATAATTGGGTTACTACTTTTTCTTATAATTGACAAACTACTCATGTTCTTTATCATCTTCTTTCCTTGATATTTTAATAGAATCAACTCATGCTCTACATTCTTATTTGGTTTTCATGGAAGTTCCCTACTGTCTTCGTTGAAGATTCAAGTCTCCTTTTGATCTTTATTTTCATTTATTCTAGTTCGTAATTTCATATATCTTAATTTTATAAATTTCAAAAGGTTTTTTAATAGAGGTTTGATGAAGATCTAAATTTTTAACTTTGATTTTACAAACCTATAACAAGATCGCGGTATTTCCTGTGATTATCAATGTCATACTTGGATTTGTATTTCTTATACAATAACACGAATCAACTTGTCCTAATGATGGGACTTATCCTTTTCCAGTGGTTTATTAGTATATCTTTGTTTGGGATTGACGTCGCGTCTAAAGCTCATCATTAGGGTAAGGCAAAGCATTAATATTTTTAATTAGCATTGATAATAAAAAGAGGATACCAACAGACCAGGTTTCTTCATGAATGGACACAATGTTCGCATGCTATATATCAAATGAAAGGATTTGAACAATAGGGTTGCGTGGTATATGGCGTAAAATTACACATAAAACAAAAACGAATTTTAAATATCATGTTCTTTAGAGCAATATCAAGTATTTAAACAAACAATTAAAACCTTTATTAAAATATAAATATAGAATAACAAAATATTATAAAAGGCATCTTACTCTTTAAATTGCATATTAATATCAGGAGATGAATTCGAAGGATTTGTGGAAAGCTTGTTTATTTTCATTTTTAGTGCCTGCTCTTCAGCCAGTCTTTGTAATTGTTCTTCGTCGGCTGACGAAGCCTCTGTAAATATTATATAATATTATGTTATTTATTTTCAGAGAGACCTAATATTCATTTATGAAGATATGAATTAATTGTTTAAATATATTGAAACTTTTACATTGCTTTCTTCTAAGGATCACTTTTCCTATAAGAGATTCATTCAAAAGTGTAATCTATAATAGATATTTATATACTTTTTTTGAAAAAATTAAAGGTTTTCTATTAAAGATAAATGAGGAAACTAAAATCAGAGGTGAGGACTGTGCAGTCTAAACCAGAGGTCCTCAACCGTTTTGTACACGCAATACACTAAAAAAGGTTAAAAATATAAAAGACACTAAAAGAAAAGCTTAATAAAAGAAATATCTATATACTAAATGAGAAAAGATTATATTTTCAAACATTTTCGTGACATACCGTTTGAGAGGCTATAGTCTAAACCAGTGTTTCTCAAACGGTGTGCTGCGGCACACTAGTGCGCCGCGAGGTTGAGACAGGTGTGCCGCGAGACTTTTCCCCCGAAAAAGTTAGTAATAAAAAAATTTACAAAAACTATATCAAGCTTTTTAGTATGAAAGTCGCTTTTGTAGATCACAATTACAAAATATTTCCAAAAGAGAGTACACAAAAAATTGAATTAGTATAGACTAAAAAGTAGCTTTGTTATATATCATTGGAAAATCAAAATATTTGCCGCGAGCTTTTTTAAATTTTTTAGTGTGTCGCGAGCGAGAAAAGTCTGAGAAACACTGGTCTAAACTATTAAAAGGTCTTTATATATAAGTGGGATCAATTGTAATCTGAATAAAATACTGCCTTGCCATGTTATCTTTTGACCATGTAAATAGTTTAAGAAGATCACTAAAGCCTCGTTTGGCTGAATATAGTAAGAGGTAAGTAAAGATAGTGCCGGACACGCCAAACAGTTTTCATTTTCATTTATTTTTCTGTTTTTTTATAAGGTTTAAAGGATATGTAGGGTAGAAACTCTAAGAAAAATGACTAATTCAGTCTTATTCCAATATAAGAATCCAAATAGTGAATTATGACAATTAAAACTGCCTTCATTTTGAGCAAGACCTTCTGTAGTGACTGATACTTCTTTAGATTCTAGCTGTTAAAAGGTATATGGATAGGGTTTATTTACATCCTTAGGTATATGTGCAATTATATCTGACAGCTCTGGGAATATAGAAAAACTGAATTCTAAATTCAGTATTTAAATTAAATGACCTATTTAGGAAATGAGATTGAAGAGAGAATAATAAATTTCAATGCAAAAAATAGTTGTACAATTGTATTACTTCGTCTTGTTCTGTATTGGTCCAGCGTATCACCTAATATACTTTTCTCTGATCCGGAATGGCTTTTCTGAAAAATCGTACTGTTTGAAGAACGATAGTCATCACTGATTCGGTTGGTGCTTTCATTGAACTGCCAAGATAATGTCTCACTGACTCTTATATCTTCTTGGTAGAAAGAACAGTTTCTGAAATTAAAATAATAACATAGAAAAGTAGCAATAATTTTACTTGTCTGTGGAATGTGTATCAAAACTCATCGTTTTAACGCTGATACTATCTAATCTATTATATACATGATCAAGAGTCGGCACTGAACTGAAGGATCGAGCCTTGAACACATTCTACAAATGAATGGACAATTGTATGTCATAAATCAGCAGAAAAGAAATTCACCAAATCTTCAATTGTTTCACTCATACTTTTGAAACAGAACTCTAATCTCTCATGGAGTTGTAGGATTGCAGGGGTTACCAATTTCTTGTGAAGTGCCAATGCTGTTGTAAGTAAGCCCTTCTGAAAATTTGAATTATTAATTTAACTTAATATTAACTTTTCATGAACAAAATCAGTTTAATAAAACAAATTTTAACCTGTTCAACTAAGGCATCTTTGAAATCTTTTATTTGGATAATATCGAATTCTTCGGTACTCGATTCACTGAAAAATGCCTGAAGCAATAAAAGTTTTATTAATTTATGTCATTAATTACATAACTATTATTATTATTATTATTATTATTATTATTATTATTATTATTATTATTATTATTATTATTATTATTATTATTATTTAAAACAATAAAATGATAATTTAAGCCTTTTGCTGCAAATAATGTATTTAATGAAAAAATTTTCGACTATAAGATAGTCCTTGTCAATCTCCTGGAATTTAGCGATGTTCTTCCCCAAAATACATTTCAATCTTTCTTTTATTTCCTTTCTCTTAATTCTCATTGGTTGTAAATATAATGAATTTTTTTACTAAAAACTTTTAAAACTTTTTTTTTATTTTTTTTTTATTATTTTTTATTTTACATTTAAAATTTCAAAATGACACAAACTAAAAATTTTTAAATTTTTTTATACAGCTTCTATAATTAGCTTCTAGAAGCCTAATAAAATATTTCAAAATATTCTAAATAAAGCCTCCAATAACCACTTATATATCCTATTTAAATATTTCAATAAATGTGTCAATTTTGATTTTCAATCCTATTTTTTAAAATTTTTCTATATTATTCTAATTATTACTTTTTAATTTATTCTATTTTTTCTAATTTCTTTATATATTGTCAGTTATTCTCAAGGTCAATGACATCAGATCAAATTCATGATTTCATTGATTTCTTCTTTAGTGTTGATCTTTGGCTGTCTGTTTATGATGAGAATTGCTTCTTTGAATCTGACATTTTTCTTTTGGATGTTTCCATTAGCTATGATTTATATTGAAATATTTTTTCTTTCCTCTGTTGGCTGACACTGCCGGAGATGTCTGCCCAGCGAGGATGTTCCACCAGGATCTAGATGTTCTCTTTGGTTCAAGGTCCTGAGGGTACTTCCAATGTAGATTTCATTGCATACATTGCACGTAATGCAATAGACGATGTTTTTTTTAAAGCACATATCTTTCGGTGTCTGGCAGTTTTTCATTGTGCAATTGTTTTCTCTATTAATGTTGCCTGCCAGAGCCCTTCTCAATGTCCACGATTTATGTGCTATCCGAAGAACATCGCTAAATTCCAGGAGATTGACAAGGACTATCTTATAGTCGAAAATCTTTTCATTAAATACATTATTTGCAGCAAAAGGCTTAAATTATCATTTTATTGTTTTAAATAATAAATGCTGCTACCAAGAAATCATCATTTTATACTTATTATTATTATTATTATTATTATTATTATTATTATTATTATTATTATTATTATTATTATTATTATTATTATTATTATTATTATTATTAATCCATCGGAAAACGTTGCGTAGAACTTTGGAAGCACAGAAGAAAAAGAAGCGGATTTTGGATGATGAATTAGTTGGAATAGAAGCGGTTTTGATCAGGTTGATTGGTGATTTTCGTTTTCAATATTGTATCAAATGGTGTATCAATTGCTCTGAGTTACAATTAAAGCATAAGTATGATTCCCATATTAAAAAGTTGAATAATTTAAGAAGATTGTTTGGTATTTATAAGTTTGATGTAAAGGAAACATTTTTAAATATGAGTAAAATTGTGTTGACACATGATGAAGAGCGAATTTTAAAATATGGTCCTAATCATGATATTAAAAATCGTATTGACAAAACTAAACTGTGTGCTAAAATTGAAAGATTGTACTACAATATGTGCGTGTTTGATAAGAATATAGATAATAATTATGTAAAGAATTTGTTGAATGTGAGTACGATTGATTATATTAATAAAAATAAAAAACAAGATATAAAAGATTTTTTGATCTTGAAGAATTTGGCTAAAAAAGATATTAACGTTTGTAAATATGATAAAGGTAATGGTTTGGTTATCTTAGACCATGATGTGTATGTGAACAAATTGAACGATGTTTTGTCATCTCCACAGTTTGTTAAAGATGGTAGTTGTCGAAAAAATGGGAAGTTGCCTCCTCTGAAAGATGAACTAACTTTGATAAAAATGTTAAACAAATTGTCGGATGATAAAAATATTGATATAGATTTGGTGAAATTCCTAAAACCGAAAGGATCTCAACCCGCAAAGCTTTATGGTCTTCCAAAAGTACATAAAGCAGGTATGCCTATGAGACCAGTGTTATCGACGGTAGGAACCGCTCAATATAAAATTGCCAAATTTTTGGATGGGTTATTAAAACCGTTAATGGCGTCTGAGTTCGAATGTAAGGATAGCTTTGAATTTGCTTCATTCATTGCTGCACTGAAGAAAAGTTCTGATGATGAAGTGATGGTTTCGTTTGATGTGTGTAGTCTTTTTACTAATGTTCCATTGGCGGAAACGATTGATTTATGTTGTGAAATGTGGAATAATAATGAGTCTGAACATAAGAATGTGGATAAAATTGCTTTTCGCAAATTGCTTGAATTTTCAACGTCGAATGTTAACTTTTTGTTTAATAATGAATGGTATAAACAAGTGGATGGTGTTGCTATGGGTTCTCCATTAGCCCCAACTATGGCTTCTATTTTTATGTCTAGTTTGGAAAAGAAAATGTCTTCATGCCATCTTGTTAAACCTAGTGTGTACAAAAGGTATGTGGATGATATTTTTTTGGTGTTTGAGAGTCGTGAACATGTAATGCCGTTTTTAAATTTTATTAATGATTTGCATAAGAATATTAAATTCACATGTGAGGAAGAAAAAGGGTCATCGATTGCGTTTTTAGATTTACTCATTCAACGCAAATCGAAACATTATGAGACTGAAATATATAGAAAGTCGACGGATACTGGTTTATATACAACGCCTGATAGTTTTTGTGAGTTTAAATATAAAAGGAATATGGTGAGAGGATTAGTGTTTCGTGCTTGGTCACTATCCTCCACGTTTGCTAATTCAGTAAAAAGTATTGATGTATTGGTTGAGTTGTTACTTAAAAATGGCTACTCTAAATCTTTTCTTGAGAAGATGACAAAAGTGACTGTGGATAAGTTAATGTTTAAATCTGATAACGTTGGTATGCGTACGTCTGAATCTGAGGTACCTATTGATCCTGAGGAAAGTACTATGTTAAATTCGGAAAGTGACAAGAATCGATCCAATCGCATGGAGCCGAAATATGTGTTAGTATTGCCTTATTCGGAGGGTTTCAGAGAATTTAAACATAAAATTCTCAAATATGTAGACAAGGATCAATTCAGGATTGTTTCCACTTCTTGCAAAGTTAGCAGTATGTTTACTAGTAAATGTCCAACGCCAATTGGTTTGTGTTCTGAGCTTGTGTATCAATTTTCATGTAATGGGTGTAATGCCGTATACATTGGAGAGACTGCCCGTCATCTCTGCACCCGAGTTCTTGAACACTGTCGACCAAAAGGATTGACTAATATTAGTAATCATGTTAGGAAATGTGTCAGTAAAAAAATAGGTATCTCTGATTTTAAAATTATTTCAAAAGGTTTAAGTAATTATTGGGAACGAGTAACTTGTGAGGCTTTGTTGATTAGATATTTAAATCCAAAAATAAATGATCAAGTTGCCCGTTCCACGGAGATTTTGAATGTGTTTAAGTAATTGAAGGATGAAGGTTGGGAGTCTTGTTTGTGGTATAATTATGTTTGTGTTTTGTAAACTATGTAATTTTTTTAAATTTGTTAATTTTATGTTGAATGTTAAATGTTATTAAATTAAAATTTAATTTTAAAATAATATGTATGTGGGTTATGTAAAATATGGTTTGGTTTTTTAAAATGTTTTTTTTGAAATATTTTTTTTAAATTTTTGATACAGTTTGGAGATGATTATTATTAGTTAATTTGTTTAGATATTGCATATTTTATGTCTTATTATTGATTATCCAGATTGCGGCCTGACGAAGATTGTTGTACAATTGAAATATATCGCGTTTATGTTGAATTTATTGAGTTGGCGTTTCTCTATTATTAAATCATTCTCACGTTTTTTTTGATTAATTATTATTATTATTATTATTATTATTATTATTATTATTATTATTATTATTATTATTATTATTATTATTATTATTATTATTATTATTATTATTATTATTATTATTTTAAACAATTAAATGTAGTATTCGCAGCAAAAGGCATGAATTATCATTTAATTGTTTAAAATTTAATTAATGCTGCTTCTATGAAATCATCATCATATTATTAATGTTAATATTATCAAATATTGTATAATTTGAAAAACCATTATATATTTGTTTAGTCCTCCATTCACTCCAGCATCCAAAGTTCCTTGTAAAAGCATTGAAAACGGATTCAAATCTTTTTGTAGATTTTCATTGTATTCATCAATCAGATCTCTAAAATTTTGATTCTTCTTTAATATAATTTCAGTTGCAACTTCAATGGGATTCAGAGTTCGAATATTTTCATTTATAATGGGAGCCCACATAAAAATGTTTGGCATCGTTTCAGTCATTACCTCGTAGCGAGTAACATTGACAGTCTAGAAAGGATTTTATGATTTTAAATATATTAATAAAATAATAATAATAATAATAATAATAATAATAATAATAATAATAATAATAATAATAATAATAATAATAATAATAATAATCATAATAATTGTAATGTACAACTTTGTTCTTTTTTATGTTTTAACAAGGGGACGGGACGTTGGCCCGTTTCGTTGGACGTAAGCCTCATTCCGAAATTAATTAAAGAAACTATATAGCGATAATTTACCGTTGTAAATTATCACTATAGTAAAATGACAAATTAAAAAATTGATAAAAAAATTTAAAAATCTATAACTCCCTATCGCCGAGGCTAAAGATAATCGTGCGAAATAAGCGTGGATATAAAAGAAAACCAAATCACATTGACTCAATTTATTAACAAAATATTATCCAAAGAATAAACCAAGTGTCAAAAGAAAACAGAAGCCAAATAAACTTAAACTATATTTCCAAGCAAATAAACTTAGAAACCACAAAACTGAAATAAAGAAGTCGAAGATATATAAAATTTAAGATCTCAGTATCAAAAGATTCTTCGCCAGTCTTATTTATCTATAAAACTGTCGGACAACAATCAAATATCAGAGGAACTCAAATTATGGAATTGTACGAAAGGCCAAGAAGATATATTAGAGATATTAGAGATATTAATTCACCTGGATACAAAGAGATTCCTCGGCCATCTATTAGTGAGCAAAGGACTGATTACAATATAAAGTGCGTATATAATTTATTGTTTTTTTTTGTTTTAATATAAGTTGTAATTTTGGAGTATTGTTCCTTTGATTATTGTAATATTTTTTAATCTACATACATTCACCCCAGCTGTTATGAGACAGTTTATTTACTGGTGACTCGGCTGGGCTCTTCAAATCTCTGTTACATAGGCATCATACATCAATCACACAAATACAAAAAAAAACAAATATAAATATACGAATACAATAATAATAATAATAATAATAATAATAATAATAATAATAATAATAATAATAATAATAATAATAATAATAATAATAATAATAATAATAATAATAATAATAATAATAATAATAATAATAATAATAATAATAATAATAATAATAATAATAATAATAATAATAATAATAATAATTCGAACCTTGACTTCATTATCTTTATCGACTTTACCTTTATGGAAAGCATGGTCACTGCTAAAATTGCAGATGTTGTGATCTTTGAAATAATCTCTGATTTTCGTGTGGATACTCCGGTTCTTATTCAAATCTAAGTCAAACGGGATTGGGTCCATTTTGGCAATGTAAATAACTAAATTCAAAATTTGTTTTAATTAAGTAAATATATTATTTTATTATCGAATTTAACATCTTTTTGAAGCTTTTATAATTGAAAAAATTGAGGTGTTTTAAAATAATTTGTTGTAGAAATAAATATAAATAATTAATATACAAAGTGGAATAATAATAATAATAATAATAATAATAATAATAATAATAATAATAATAATAATAATAATAATAATAATAATAATAATAATAATAATAATAATAAGTAATTTAATAAAACTACAATATTCATTTTAAATGTTTCTCAGTGAATTTTTTTCAAGTTTTAAACATTTTCATTTTTGCAAAACATGTTTCTATTGATAAAATGAGTAAATGGCAATTAATTCTGACCTAACGAAGGGTCATCCTTTGAAGGTTTAACCAAAATAATTACATTTATAGAATAAACAGCTGATTGTGTGAAAATATAATGGAAATCCATCAAGTTGTTGTCAATTATGGAAAATTTGTCAATATAAAAGTTGATGGATTTTTCCCATGATCTCATTTTGGTTGAAAAAAAGAAAAAGATTATTAATCAAAATATTTGTAAAATTTCATTTAGTCACCAGGGTTAGTTTGTCTAGTTGTCAGAAATCAAATTTGTTGTGAGTAGTAAGATGTTAGGCTACAAGATGATGTGTCATATTCTTTTTTTATGACTCCTGATCTTTGTTCTACAGTGTATCCAACACCGCTTGCCAAGGTCTGGTAGTAGAACCTAATATTTATTAACTCATAATAGAATTCATTCTGTAATGATTTTTTAACTCATGTCCCAAAAATTAAAATAACCTAAAATATGACATTTATCTATTAGAAAGATTACTATCTAGGAATGTTCTAGCAACATACGTAGTAAAAGACATACATGAGAGAGAGAGGGAGAAAAAGAAAAAGAAAGATAATAATAAAATTGGCTATAAATAATTTTTAAATAAGAATAGATTTGATTAAAGATAACCTAAAATGGCCAAGATTTTACTGACTAATATACATAATTAGCTACATGTTACCAGAAATCATTGTTAATGACAATCTTTTCATTTTCCAATATTCATAAATTCCTTAAGAATTGCTTACATCAAAATGACAAAGTATTTAATATTTAATTTAAACAAATTACTAATGAATTTCCTAAAAGATACTCCAAATGGCCATGTTACCCAATTTTATTTCATTAATAGAATTTATCTTTACTGATAGAAATGTTTTCAGGTATATTAATGAATTACTAGATTAATTAATTAATCTAATTAATTAATTAAAATAATAAAATAAGTACTTTTACATCAAAATGAATATCTGAGAAAATATTTTAATGCTTAATAAATACTATGGTAAATTTGATTATTTTATTTTGAATTTTAAAATGAAATTTAGACACAGTTATTTAAATTTTAGTCAGTTAATTAATTAAATCTCATTAATTATATATGAAAATATTTCCATCATTCAATATAATCACAATTCTTTTCTATAATTTTAAAATGTGTTACATATATTGCTTTGATCTTGTCTTACAAATATTAATATGAAAATTATTGAATTACTTATTTCATTTAATTTTTTAATTCATGGCCATAAAATAATTATTATTATTAATTTATATATTATTATTATTATATATTATTATTATTATTATTATTATTATTATTATTATTATTATTATTATATTATTATTATTATTATTATTATTATTATTATTATTATCATTATTATTATTATTATTATTATTATTATTATTATTATTATTATTATTATTATTAATATTATTATTATTATAATTGTGAAATATCTATTTTTATAGCAATTAATATTTCTGTAATTAAAATTTTATGGAGGTAGTATGAATCTCCTAACACTTTTAGCTCTAATTTACGACAAGCAATCAAATGCTGTATTTTTGCAGCAACATTCAATATTACATAATCATGGAATGTGTTTTAATGGACATCCGATGGTGCTGAGGTTGGTGATGTTGATGACGTGAGTGCAGGAAAATTTTCCAGTGGGAGATGAGACGTGATTGCAAGGTTCTAAGTTCAGTTATCACTGAATGACTTTAATTGCTTTTTGTGGAAACGAATTGGTAAAAGAACTACCGTTATAGATTGTAATAATTACTTGAGGGAGGTGGGCGCTTTCTCGCTGATTAATAATCCAATCATTACTGGTGGTCCAGGAACTCGTGTTAAAAAAGACAAAAGCCTATTTACGCGTAGAAGGAATCGGGTTGAACGTATGTTAACTTAACAGTGGGTCTTTGGAGTAAATTTGTCAGGAACCCAGAGTTTGGTTCACCATAGATGGCCGAAGTGCTACTTCCCATTAAACGTCAATCAATTCTGCTAGGGACACCTATACTTTCAGATCTATTAGGTGCCTATAACGGGATAGCAGCTATAAGTGAGTCACTTCACAGATACAACGACAGGTGCAAAAAGTCTACACAGAACTGAGCACGGAAAGCTGATTATTGGCGCAACAAAATACATAATGGAATGCATAAAAGTATAACAGACTCATATATATGTGAGTATATGTAGAGGAAGAGTAAAGAGTCATTGAAAGTGAAGTATTTGATAACCGAAATAAATGATATGATTTTTTTCTTTTTACTTTTTGGGGGTGACTTATAAAACAAATACCTAAATTTTTAATTATTATTTATTAAATTCTTTATTAAAATTCATATGATATTTTTATGCCATTTATTCGACTTATAAAAGTGAAATAAAAATTCCAATGTCAAATCAAATCTTGATAATATTTGTTTACATAATGAAATATATCTGTTGAATAATATTTACATTTTCCGTAAAATATCAGATCAAAATAAATTTGACGTACTCATTTTATGCTCATATGGAGACTCAATTGGAGGTTTGGATTGATAGAATTCTATTTCAGCATCAGGGAAATCGTTTTTCAACATTTCTTTTAAGTTGCTCACTTTGAACCAAATGGAGCACTTGAATACGTAATCCCGACAGTGCTTAAAATAGTAATCGAATTTCAGATATTATTTATTTATATATGTTACAGAATCATTGACGAAATTCAGAAGATATTATTCAGGTTTTTTATAGTTTTAGGAAATTTTACAAAGATTTGGGAATTTTTAGTTTTTATTAGGATTCCCTAACAGGACTCTCCAAAAAGCCTTCGGAAGAGAACATTAAAAACTTGTATAGAGAAGAGATTAATGGAAATTTTGTTTAGTAATATTAATGTATTTAAATATAATATGTTTATTAAATAAAAAGAAATTATTTCCAGAACTTTGTAAAAGCCGCTAATAAGTGATGCAGAAGTTTTCACATATAAAAAGGTTGGACTCGAGGACTTATAAATAGTTCATTGCAATATTTTAATTTTTAATTGTTTGAATTGGTGAAATATTTTTTTAAAATTAATTTAAATTTTCATACTTTTTATCCTTGAAATATGAAAGACAAAACATTATTTTTGATATCTGGACTGCAATTAAGAATGAAAATCAACATAAAATTATTTTAAATATAAAAGGAAATAAATCCAAATTAAGATGCTCTAGGGAAATGGGGGTCACATTCTGAAATGATGTGGAGAAGGATTGTTGGTTCATAAGAGATTAATTAAATCATAAAATGTGATCCACAGAAATAATAAATATAATAATAATAATAATAATAATAATAATAATAATAATAATAATAATAATAATAATAATAATAATAATAATAATAATAATAATAATAATAATAATAATAATAATAATAATAATAATGATAATAATAATAATAATAATAATAATAATAATAATAATAATAATAATAATAATGATAATAATAATAATAATAATAATAATAAATGTCCGTAAAATAAGGATATCAATTAAATTTTGATTATTTTGAAATAGTATAAAATAGATTAATCTACATTTTTTTTATTAAATAATATTTTAGGCTTAATCAATTTTTCGAAAATAGAATTAATTTTGTAAACAAAAACATTTCAAATGACAATAATTACTCTCATGTATCCAGGTAAAGCTCCGCCAATAAATGTTATCCTGTAATAACTCATCTTGAGTCTGGATTCGGTGATAATTAATTCGTAGAGCTCTGACATTTTTTTCTGTAAATATTGTGTCATAATCAATTATAGAAACAAGGTTAAATTGCTTACATATGATAAATAATAATAGTAATAATAATAATAATAATAATAATAATAATAATAATAATAATAATAATAATAATAATAATAATAATAATAATAATAATAATAATAATAATAATAATAATAATAATAATTAATATTATAGTTATATAATATCAATAATAAATTAGTAGTTATAATTTTATATTACTTACCAAGGTAGAACTCAACTCTTTATAATTGAAAGTGCTGATATAATGCTTGATAAAATTATCACAAATAAGGCATGCCTCTTCAAACTCCTGAATATAAAAATAAATATGTTAATTTTGTTTATATTACATCATTTGTTTGAAGGTTTAAAACTAAACACTATTTGTCTCAAATAGTTTTCAAATAGAGGGAAATTTCCTTCCAAATATGGATAACTTTTATCAATTAAAGTCAACTTACCATCATTGCACTTTGACTTTAAAAAGGTTTAGAAATGTTTATTTATATATATTTCCTATTTATTTATACTATTTCCCATGTTATTGTTGTTATTTTTATGTTAGTTCAAAATACCCTTAAACCAAATAATAAGGCGAACCTCTTCTATCATTATTTATGACTCCTAGTGTTACGAACAAATGAAGGATAGAAGCTGACAGTCTGGCGAAGAAATAATTTAATCATTGTACAAATTTATAAGATTTATATTATTGGTGTTACACCTTTACATTTGCAGATTTTTAATGTGGTAAAGTAATTTTTCTTACCGGGAATGAAAAAGGCGATATTCACAAATATTTTAATTAATTTCACTATAATCATTACACATTGATAAATAAAATTATAAAATAATTTATAAATTATATTGTAATAAATTATATTTTCAAGTCGTGATATCACAGTAGTTTCATCAAAACTCAGTGCGGCATCAAAACCTAAACATTTTCTGTATTTTGTTTTAATTACTGACAATTTCACAGCTTATTTAATAGTTTTACTACATCATTAACCCTTTAATGGACAATGACGTGTATACACGTCATACTACTGCGTTCTGTTGGGACATGCCGTGTATACACGTCAAAAATTATTTTGCTAGTAAAATCATGACGGCTATAAACGCCACGAAATATATGAGTTTATATGAATTGTGTGCATTTAGTGTCCCATGAGAACTTTAGTGTCCCAGAATTGTGCATGACGTCTGTTGCCGTCAATGTCTATGGAAATCTGTTTTCAGAATTTCATTATCTTTAAAAATGTAAAGGATCTGGCAAGTGACGTTCTGGGAACAGCAACTAAAAAAGTGCGTCCGCGAAAGGTTAACGCTTGATTCAGTTTAGAAGAGTTTTTCAAGAAAATATTTTTTAATAAACATGCAACCAATCTACACAATTTCAGAATAAAGTGATTTTACCAGTTTTCTCAACAACATCAAAGGGACTTTCAATCGTATTTGAAGCATTTTTGGCATACCTTAACGCAGTGGTTCTCAATTACTATAAAAGCGCGGAACACCATTCACATGATTTTTTTACTCGGAACAATGACAAAAAAATACTTGCCCACAATGAGTGACCAATCACAAATTACTATAAATCTGTCGTAAACGTAAACAATGCCTTCTTATAAGCAAAGAAAATACCACGCGCAACAATAACAGGCAATAAAAACACTTATATTTGTATGTTTATATATCTGTGTAACGGCTTTCTTATTGAATCATCTTATAAAAAAATTAATTGAGGTTTTTGATGATATGTATCTTAAATGCAAATTTAAAGATAAAATGTTGATTTTTTCGCGGAGCACGGGTTGAGAACCACTGCCCTAACGCATTTACTTTAATACGAATTTTCTTTCAAAAAAATAATTTATAATTTTAAAAATGTCTAAGTAGTTATGTGACCGGGTAAATCAAGGAAACACAAAAGCTTTTCTCTTATGTCTTCCTTCTTATTGAATCACGGTCAATCTAGAAAATGTATCTGTTTTTGACATATATATTGTATACTGGAAACATTACGAAAAAGAAAAAATTGTAACAGGAAATTGTTTAATTACTTCAAAAGGGTGCTTGGGAAGCTTTAATATATAATTAAAAATATTTTAAATTTTTGTATAGAAATATAAAAATAAAAAATATTTAATTTTCACATTAACATTGGAAAGCTCAAATCAACTTTTATCACAAGAAATAGTAAATATTTCCTGATGGGAAATGATTAATAATTTTAACTGGGATAATTTTGGAGGGAAAATGTTAAATTTGTTTATAATGCTGATAATTGTTTTAATTGTATCGCTTCATGATCACAACTTTTGATATTTATACATTTTTAAAATTAATATATTAAAAACAAAGTTTTACCAGCATTTCAAGGAATAAATTTATAATTTTGTTGCCTAAAATTCTTTTATTCTCTTCTGCATTCGTTCCAGTGAAATTCTCAAAGAATATTGTGTCAAATGGAAGGGTATCTTCATTCCATGGCATGGTGTCGAACTGCATTTTTAAAACCAATGCGGCTTCCAATTTGTGTCCCTCCAGTTCGAGTAGCTGACTGAATTTGTCACTGTAGTAGATAAAGAGTGAATGAATGTTCACTTCCTCCTTATAGAACATCTATAATATAAAATATTATTTATGTATGTGTGTAATCTTTAATTAAAACAAATTAATAATCATTTATCTTAATCTAGAATTCTCAATGATCTAGTTAATAAATAAAATCAAAAAGCGCTAGATACAAATTGGACAAAGTTTCTTTACCCGGTTTGTTCCTTTCAAAATTATCGCCATGTTATAATGATTCTTACATTGCTACACTGAATATTTTAAATACAATCTCCTCTATGGATCTTTAGTTCCTTGACTCTTGTCTTCTATGCGAAAGATACACACTCTCATCAACTACGACGACATTTTAGAACTTTCATAGATATTTAAAATTAGCCTGGAAATGACATTGAGTAACCTTTTCTGATACCTCAATTATATGTTTATGAAGGTCATGAAATTTTACTAACGTTGAAACATTCACAATAACCAAAGTTCTTTCTGGACTCTTTCATCATAAATCAAACTTTATGTATTTTAGTTGGCTTTAATTTGTTTGAATCTTTTAATGTTGATCGTGTTTTATCTTTTCGTTATGTTTGTTAGATGTTTCATTTGCTTTTGTTTGATGCTGTTGTATTTTGAAGTTCTGAAAAGTAGACAATAGTGTCACCGCTGGCTCAATTTTTGGTAACACCTTTACTACGTACAGGGCCTAGGAGAGAGAGTGCGGGGTCCGGGGTACTAACATAACAGAAATTGATAAATATTCCACTAAGCAAAGTGGGATTCTAAATTATGTGTAATTATTAATTATTTTATTTAATGATATAATTTATTATATTTTAGGAATCAACAATATTATTATTTCGAGTGTTTAGTTTAACTAGCCAAAATAGTGGATATTTAAATGTCAAAATTTAAGAGAAAGGTCAGTTTAGAAACATTTAAGGTTTCAAAAGTCTGTTTTCGTCGTTGAAAAGGTTATAACTTTTGTCAATGTTTCAGGTTATTAAATAATAATAATAATAATAATAATAATAATAATAATAATAATAATAATAATAATAATAATAATAATAATAATAATAATAATAATAATAATAATAATAATAATAATAATAATAATAATAATAATAATAATATTAAAATCACAGTGTAATATTTTTTGTTTGATGCCTGACATTTTATTTTTAAAAAGAATCAATAAAAGCTTTGTATGTGTTACCCAGTGTTGGTTCCAATAGTAGACTAGTTGCGAATTTTCGGCTCTCATCAGTAATGTGCAGGGGACGTGAAGATGAAGTGTTGAATCAACTTCATTGCATACTTTATCTGATACACAGGATATCACATTTCTTGCTTTTTAGCTTGGTCACAAAAAACCTTTAAACTTTCAAACATGGCATATGAAAAATCATATTCATCTTTGTAAACTAATGAAATTAGTCTAAACAAAGCAACTGGCTGGGAAGGCATCTGATTATTTTTTGCATTTTATTTTGAAAATAGAACGCTAGAGGTTCCCGGATGCGCTTGCAAAAGTTTCTGTGGTTCGACTAATTTTTTTAGTGTGTAGAGGGAAATAAAAAATATGTAATCATCAATTAAAACAAAAATTATTTGGCATTCATTATACACTACTATACTTTTTACAGGAATATATTCATCAAATCGAAAAATCCCAATCCGGTTTTCAGTATAAAAATATATGTAAAATTTAATTCTTTACAAGATGGTCTGATTGTAAAGCTGAAATTTTGTGTTAGATATGGTAATATAATTAATTATATTATTATTATTTTTATTGTTATCATTATTAGTATTGGTATTATATTTACTATTATTATTATTATTATTATTAATAGTATTAGTATTATTAAAGAACTTAAAATTTGGACCTAAAACCGATTTTTAAACTATTAAAACAAATCTCTCAGTCCTTAAATATCTAAGCTGACCTTTCTCTTAAATGTTGACACTTAAACCCATTTCAACCATTAATTCACTTTTTGACATAATTATTAAATTTAATAGATTATATAATTATATTAAGTAATTAATAATTTCATATAATTTAAAATCCAACTTTACCTAGTAGCGGAATATTTATCGATTACTATTATTTTAGTAAGTAGTAAGCGGAGGTACCAAAAAGTACGCTAGTGGTGACACTATTACGTCTCTGAAGTAATTTGATATATAATCTTGTGAAACATATGTCATGATATAATTATTCTAGATACTGGAATTCATGCCATATATAATATTATGTAATATATGACCTATTCAGGCATCAACTTCATTTCTTCAATGGTAATCATTTGAAATAATTAAATGAAAAAGTTCCATTTGGAAATATTGTGTTATAAAGAGTTTGAAATTGTAACAAAAAGTTGATTATTTAAATAATGTAAAAATGTAAATATTACCATGAATGAGAAAAGTAGGAATTCGTGATGCAACACCTTAGAAGTTTGGTCAGCAATTTTTCTGTTATGATAACAATATAAAATTTTATAATCTATTGAATAAACGTCTCCAACCTATTCTCTAAATGAAGATCCATCAGTTTGCAGATAACCTTTACAATTTCTGATACGTCCTCTGGAATATTCTGCTGGCCACTGTAAAATAAAAGGGATAATTATCATTTTATCTTTTCTATTTTTTTATGGATTGTTCTTTCCCAAAAACCGCTGATTGGTTAAAAAAACGCTAATTTTTAGTTTTTCTACGTTTTGTTTTTTCAGGTGGACAACTTATTTAATGCAAGTAATACAGACTACAAAATAAGAGTGAATAAGAAGGAAATAAACATTTTATTATATGTTACGTGAAGATTATTGGTAAAGACATAAATTATAGATTTTAAGATTAAATTCAAGATGAGAATTTAATGGAAGGTATTAATGATGTTATACGATATGTAATGAACATATACAACATACCTTTAAGTCTTTCAAGGTATTGGTAATACATCGGTATATTTCGGACGTATTGAAAACAAGACAACAAAGTGTGCTGATTTTCATTATGAAGATGCAATGAAGAAATTTTATAAAATATTATATTTTTAATCCGTAAATGTTACAATTTATAAATAAATGTGGCTCCTGCAGATTTGGAATTATGCCACTATGACACATACATGATTTATAATGGTGACATAACGATCTTTAAATGGCTTTTAATTTTAATTAACTTAATGAATTAAAAAAAATAATTAACAATTTACAAATTGCACAGAAATATATGATATTCCTCGTCTCCGTAGCCTTCGCGTAAGATCTTTTCTATTTCAGGTATGACTTGTTGCCAGATCTATTATTATTATTATTATTATTATTATTATTATTATTATTATTATTATTATTATTATTATTATTATTATTATTATTATTATTATTATTATTATTTTTATTAATATTATTATTATTATTATTATTATTATTATTATTATTATTATTATTATTATTATTATTATTATTATTATTATTATTATTATTATTATTATTATTATTATTATTATTATTATTATTATTATTATTATTATTATTATTATTATTATTATTATTATTTGTATAATTTTCAATAAATTAAACCTCATTTCTGTCATTGCATTTATCCAATAAAAGAGCAATGATATGACCGAAAAACGGTACTATATTAATTCTTATTTTAGAAACAGGAAGGAGGCTGATGTGAAATATCTTAACAAGCATTTCCAAAGCAAAAACTTTATCAAAATTGCGAATCATTGCTGAAATGAAAAGAGCATGATAAAAAATAATATATTCATTATTTATAATGAAAAATTACTTATTGATAAGAAAATTGAGAAAATCAACATATTAAATTTCCTAATTTTATTATCTAAAGTTTTTATGTTTACTTCATTTTTCTTAAAAAATATTATGTAATAAAAGTTATGCACAATTACAACATAAGAACAATTTCCTCACCATTTGCTTTCCTACGAAAGTATATTTAAATTGACTCTTTCATAGAATAGTTTTTATTAAATATAATTAATATTAATAATGCCCGTAAAATTAGATATGAATATTCAAAGTTTGAGTCTTTCACTGAATGACTTTTAAACTCCCTCCCTCACCATGTCACAAATCTTGGACCTAACCCTATAAACCCTAGGATACTATCCCTAATCCCTTCGATAGTGAAGTGTGTCCCTATTATATGTAAAAATATAATTCCGAATTTTTCGCTCAGTGACATTATTAAGCGAGCGGACATTATAGAAATAATAATAATACTTCCGGCATGACGAAAGTAAAGCTATACATAAAAGAAGGCTTCACAACTTCATACTAGCGCTCCTATCGAGAGGAATCGTGAACAACACATTCATTAGATACGCATTTCATGCTATTTCGATATATAACTAATTCAATTGTTTCACAAAATTTATTATTTTTAAATCTATTAAATTTTACTAAAAAAAATAACAAAAATTAAAAATAAAATTTACAAAAATAAATGTATGACGTCATATATGGGCTTAACCCCCTTCTCACCCGGTCACTAACCATCATATTTTCTTACACCTCCTGGAGCGTGACGTACTTTATGGACGGATCCTTGTATTCTCTTATGTGTTGCAGAATTAAACATGGGAAATAACAGAAGAGAATAATTATTGTATAAATAAACTTACAGAATTTATTTAAGCAGACATTAAGAAATCTGTCCATTACTTCAATTCTCATATCATCATATCTGGTCCATGAAAAAAACATTATAATGGATTATTTGATTATTAGAAATTATACTTGTCTACAATTTTCATGCGCTTTGCATGTGGAAATTTTTCCAATTTTAAACAATCTTGCATCATGAACACAAAGGAAGCTTCAAGAAATGCTTGAATGAGCTAAATAATAATAATTATTAAAAGATTCTCAATAGAAAGAATTACATACTCTGATGTGATTCTCAGTTGTAAATATTTCAATGAATTCTCCTATTTTGTCTAGGATTTTCATTGAAATACTGTTAATAAATAAATAAAAAAGTATAAAATATATTAGAAAATATCTGTTAATATTTACTTCGAAATCTTCAAATATAATGACATCCAGTTTTTAGGATAGATCTCAGTTTCTAATAGTTTTTTCAAATTGTTTAATACAACATTTAGGTCACCCTGATTGGAATTTGAAAATAGAAATATGAAACAATAATGAAAAGCAAAATAATAATAATAATAATAATAATAATAATAATAATAATAATAATAATAATAATAATAATAATAAAATAATAATAATAATAATAATAATAATAATAATAATAATAATAATAATAATAATAATAATAATAATAATAATAATAATAATAATAATAATAATAATAATAATAATAATAATAATAATAATAATAATAATAATAATAAATATATTAATAATATTCATTATGATAATTTTAATAAAATGAAATAATTAATAAAGCTAAAAAAGAATATTTCAATTATATTCCAGCTTTTCAGATGACATCATAACGGCCCTTTACAAACTTAATAAAAATATTCACATTGAAACGTTCATCATTTATTGTGTAATCATGCGAATCTCCAGTGAAAGTTTTAATAAGATTATTCAAATACATTATTAACTCTCAAAATGTACTTTGTTTATTTATTTTTTCTATTCTAGTGTCAAAGGATTTTATAATCAAAGCTTCTCGAGTAATTTGTTTATGTAAAATCATCGGTTTTGGAATTAGAATTTCCTTTGTATCAAAGTCAGATTAATGTCATGGAACAAAAAGAAATTTATTTAAATTAACTCTTTAAAAATATTTTAATTTTGTTGAATCCTATAAAATCAAGATATTGTTATTATTCTTATTGTTATTATTATTATTATTATTATTATTATTATTATTATTATTATTATTATTATTATTATTATTATTATTATTATTATTATTATTATTATTATTATTATTATTATTATTATTATTATTATTATTATTATTATTATCATCATCATCATCATCATCATCATCATTATGATGTGTGATAAGCATATGGCCATATAAAATATACATCTGATAATAATTACCACAGAGATGTCTGCATTACTGATTCGGTACCATTCCTCCAAATAACAGAACAATAATGTGTACAACTGAAAGAAATTGCGTATACAATATAAATATTATATCCATGGTTACCTTCTCAGATTCCGGAATAAATTCTGCCTAAAATAATATTATTAAAAGAGATTATTCGTTATTCGAAATAAGATTAGTTGTATTTCATAAATTAATTTTATTAATATTATTTGTTTGAGTTTAAAAATTATCAGAAATCAAATATTGATGCTTCATTAGTTAAATTTTAGGAAATCTTTGAGATTATATCCGAACAACACATTTCGCGGTAAAAATCTCAGTAAAATTAACATTTAAAATTTTATTATTGTTCAATAAAAAATACATTAGTCAAAGTCTTGGAAATGGGACCTGGTCCGTTTGTCAGAGCGTCTTCGCTCTCTCGTCTGGAAAGGAATCTTGTTTTCTAATTCAATGATAACAGATTATCCTGATAAAAATTAAAAAGCTCACTTGAATTTGCATGATTTGCTTGTTTGTAAATGTTAAGAAGGTCTGAGAGAAAAATCTTTGCATTATTTTGTTTGAAAACAGTGCGATTCGTTCTTCCTTAATTATAAAGTAGTAACTATTATTATTATTATTATTATTATTATTATTATTATTATTATTATTATTATTATTATTATTATTATTATTATTATTATTATTATTATTATTATTATTATTATTATTATTATTATTATTATTATTATTATTATTATTATTATTATTTTATTTATTTTTTAAAGTTACTAAAGTGCAATTAAAAGAGTTAATTTAGTCAAATCTATAAAGTTTACAATTCCTAATTTAAAATAAAGAAAAGCATTTTTTTAAATTCACAATGATATGACTTAATTAGAGAAATGTATAGAACGATATCCTTGACGATTCCCCGCCCTTTCCATCGTCGAAGAGACAGGAATCTCAATTGTCCAAACGTGTAAAGAAGGAAATAATGAGAAAATATTATATTCGATTTTAATTTTAATTTCAATTTTAATTGTTGACTTTCATCTATAACATCGATGAAATAATTTCCATTATAGATATATTAATATTTCACGGAGGGGGGGGGGGGGGGGTAGCTGATATATAGACCCAGGCTTTCTTTAATCGATTTTCAATAGCACAGTAGCACAATTTTTATTTTGATTTCATTATATTTTTGAAAATTATTAACTTGTAATAGGTTTTTCGTTTCCATAAATAATAGTAGTAAAGTTTCTGCAGCTGAAAGAATGTCTTGACTTGAAATGTCGATCAGATTTGTACAGAATGAAACAATTGGATGGAATATCGCAGTCAGAATATCTGTAATAATAATAATAATAATAATAATAATAATAATAATAATAATAATAATAATAATAATAATAATAATAATAATAATAATAATAATAATAATAATAATAATAATAATAATAATAATAATAATAATAATAATAATAATAATAATAATAATAATAATAATAATAATAATAATAATAATAATAATAATAATAATAATAATAATAATTTGTTTTGTTAATAGAGGCCAATAATAAAATAAATAACTAAATACAATTGATTTATTAAATAATTGCAGAATAAAACGAAACAACATTAAAACAAAAAATTAATAAATTAACAAACCAAGGCAATTGCGGATAATGCCTGATTGTAATAGTTGGTCGATAAAAACCAATTTTTCTATTGGCAAGATTTTTTCATTGAGGAAATCTTTCGATTTAAACAAATTACTAAGATATTCACATAAAACATCGATTGATGTGAGATTTCGGATGTGCTTCAGGTTTTCATTTGCTGATTCGAAAATGAATTTCTAAATAGATATTGAATAGAATTTCGATGGCATGACTAAAAGCGGCTTACTCGAATGTCATTGTTGGGATCTGAGGTGTAATTTCCTTCAAAAAGGTTCACATTCCATTTCAAAATTTCCTTTATCCTTTCGGATATTTGATAGCTAAATTGAATTGAAAGCGGAATGAAAATGATATGTTCTCATGTTGTGTTTATATTTTATATAATACTTAGCTACTATTTTAATTTAAATTGAAGAATGACTGTGAGGATATATGGAAGCGCTTTTGAATGATGTTGGACTTGATGTGATCTCAAGCATACTTTCAAAATACAGGGCTCAAGATATTAAGAAAACTCAGCGAGAACCCTTATATAAATGTCTGTTAACCTTTTTATCAAATCATTTTAAGTTTTGTTAGATGTTCAGTAAAAGAAAAAGTGCTTTAGCTGTAAATCTTCTGGGATATATTGAATATTTCATCCTCCCCATCTTATCACTCGATTACATAAATTTCAGATTAGATTTTACACTTATTGGTTGGTTTATTATTCCTTTGAATGTATTTGACAACAGTGGCAGGGAGTCGAAGATTATATAAAATAGGAATCATCACATAATGAATTATTTATCATTAACTAAGTAATAAAAATTTTAATATTTACTGATATTCTAGCTCGCTATTTTTAGACAATATCATAAAAACTGGCTCCATGCTATTCATGGACATTGCGAGAATTTCACAAGAAATATTGAGTTTGATTGCGTTTTGGAACACATATTTTATTCCATTTAATAATGACCTAAATTTATAATAATAATAATAATAATAATAATAATAATAATAATAATAATAATAATAATAATAATAATAATAATAATAATAATAATAATAATAATAATAATAACAAATTAATTAAACATGGCACTAATTTAGTTATTAGAAAGCTTCCTTGAGACACACTTTTCATAATATATTTTGTCAGTTTTTCCGTCATCGTCAATTAGGATAGAAAAAACTTTAGATATTATAGATTTCATAAGCAAATTATAAATTTTTCGATTTCAATTTAAATAATTAATCATTTTTCAAATGAAATTATTTTAAAAACATTTATTTAAAAGTTTTTTAAATGATATTTTAATTTAATTTTAGCAATCTCGAATTAAAATTTTTAAAATAAAATTATGTTTCTTAATAAATTAAAATTAAATCCATACATATGAAAACAACAACAATCCACATAAAATCAATTTGCCATCTAAACTTTTTAAAACACAAGTGTTCACAACATTTTGCACAGTAATTTTCCGATTTTATGATCTTACCAGCAAAGCTTCACACATTACAAGTTCTTAATAATTATTTATACTTTTTATTAAAATTTTAAAATTAGATTTGCTTGTTTTACTCATACAACTCTTATTGTTTTCATTACTATTGGTCACTACCTTCGGTCGACAGTGTTTAAGAACTCAAATAGGGAAGTCTTTCCAATGTATGTGTCATTGCACCCATTACATGTAAATTGATAAACTAGATCAGAATAATCCAACCAAAGCTTTAGACTTATTATTAAACATCTTGTGTACTTTATTCGAATTAAAAACAATCTTGTAATTTAAATTGCCCAACTGTATGCTTATCTTTCTCTTATAACCTGTAAAAGCTTCTGAGTACAGTAATACTAACACAAATTTAAACTTATCATCCGTACACGCACTTTTAATGTAATTTACACAACAATATGATTTACACACACACAACTCAAGTCACACAGACTTTCTTAAATATGGATCCATAGGATTTCTAATAAACTTATCAATAGTCTCTTTTATCATCATTATTAAAAATGATTTTGAATACGCATTCTTCATCAATAAATCAACCAATTAATCAACACTTTTTACTATATTTGCAAAAGTAAAAGATAAAAAGTAAAAACTATAAATCAATCCTTTTATCAAATTTATATTATACTTAAATCTACAAAAATCTTTAGGGGCAGTATAAAAGCTAATAACAGTTGCTTTTCTATAAATATCTGTCTCAAAGTTGTGATTTCAGTCGTGGAAAGTGAACGAATACGAAACGAGATCTTACTTCATATTACAAAGATCTTCATTCAAATCTTCAATATTGTATATCAGTTAATAAATATATTTTAAATGCTTCTATTATTCTTATGCTTCTCTTTCCCATAAGATTTTCTTTTATTTACTTTCAAAGAAAAATCACGTACTTATCTGCATTTCTTTGCACACATTTTCATTATTTTGACTTTAATCGTTTTAAATTTTTTCTTAAATTTTGAACATTTCTGTTATTTCTATATGTTGTCGTATAATTTTTAAATGTCAGAATTGGAAATTTCAATGCTATTTTCATTGAAAATTTATCATTTTAATACATTTCTATAATTTGATGAATGCCTGAAAGTCAACACCATTGTTAACTTTAGATTATATGCACGACATTTTGTAATTTTGTAATTTTTTGTAACGACTATTTTCATTTTTAGTTGGTTACTCAGTAATTTTGTAGATAGTTTAGTGAAGGGTTTACCAAACTTTATCAACGAGGGAACACTTGGCAAATCAGAAAATTTTGGCGGAATACTTAGCTTATTTTTTAGGTTGGGTAATTCATAATAGTATAAATAAAAATAAAAATTGTTATTAAAGAAATATCAGCAAATCAGGTAAAAACAATCCCATCTAGTATATCTCTTTCATGCGCACAGGATTGAGAGATAGTCTTTCTCCCTCATTAAAATATATTGGCACTTGTTAAAGACTTTTATTGTTGTACCCAACTTCTACGTACTAAAAATCTTCGCCTGCTCTTGACGTCATAAAAACTCAATGAAGTCCAACCGTCGCTCGTCTTTCATTATGAAGTAGAATATGTTCAATTTTCTAAATTTACTCCAAATATTTGCGAAATATCTGTTTAGGCTCCGCGGAACATAGTTTGGGAAACCCTGGTTCAGTGGATAATTAATTAGTTAGTTTTTAATATGTAGAATTGGTTTGGTCTTTTCTACCATAAATGACAACAAAATCAATTACGGATATCACTTTTGCAATACGTGATGAATTAAACACAAATCGTTTTAACTTACCAATTGCAGCTTGAATGTTTTAAAATTTCATATTATTATTATTATTAATATTTACTTGCATAATTTATTTGCATTATTTGAAGCCCCTTATTATTTCATTTTGAAAATTTAATTTATTTCAATGAAAAAATATTAAAATTGACACTTACAAAACTTTTCTTAAAATTTATAGTTAATTGTTTAGTGGATTTATTTAATTTCATCTATTTTAAAATTCTAACTTTACCTATTTAGTTTAAAAATTATTGTTTTAATTAATATCATTTATTTTTAATTTAAATTTATTTGAAAAATTTAAATTAAAAATAAATGATATTAATTAAAACAATAATTTTTAAACGAAATAGGTAAAGTTAAAATTTTAAAAATTATGTCATTTTATTATTTTTTTCTATACAAATGTTCCTAATTTTTAAAAAATTCATAATTATATCATTTTACCTGATTTTAATTTAGAAAATTTCATAATAAGTTCTCTTACCTTACTTTAATTTACTTAATTGTACCTTTTTTAAATACTGCATCATTAAAAATCTATTGTTGTTTTATTTTACTTGATAATTCAAACCACCCTTATTGAAACTTAGTTCATTAAATTTTCTGAGAAATTCTGAAAAGTTGAAACTACTTGTCTTTGTAGAAAATCAATGACCAAAAGTCCTTGTTCAAAAGATCTAAGATTATTTAATTCTGTAGAAAATATCTAATCTCATTTGACCATAATATTCTTGATGGTCCAAAACTGGCATTCGATAAATTAAAACTTTAATGTTAAAGATTCTGAAGAAATAGAACGGTAACATAACACGAAAAACATAGCATTAAGTCGAGTTAAACTCAAACACGATGAAAACACCAAGCAAACAGTTAAATATTGAGAAAAATAGACACGAAAACTCAGGAACTATGAAGAAAATCGGACATCTATCTTCCATCGATAATCTATGGACTCATGAGAATGTTAATTATAATTCACCAGTGAGCTCACTTTTTACTATTATATTCGTCCATTTGACACATTACTAACGCGTTGTGCATTCAACGGGTTAAGTGTGGTAGGAAAGCGTTGTATCCTGAGTTACGCTGGAAACAGCACGAGAAGGTACAATACAAAATGTCTGAGACCAAAAGTAGTTCATAATATTATTATTATTATTATTATTATTATTATTATTATTATTATAAAAACCATAAAACTTTGTTTTCCATACTCAATGAATTGATATTCCCCTCTCAAATAATCTAAGAGTTCTTCTTTTAGTTTCAATTTGATGTGCTTGTCAAACAAAATCACCTAAAATAAAAAAAGCATCAAAAGCTTTCAAAAGTTAGAAATTGGGTGAAATTTGAAACTTTAGAATATAAATTTATTATTCTAAAATGTAATTAAATTGAGAAAAATAAAATATATCTTTCATGAAGCTGCTAATAATGTATGAAATGTTTGTAATAAACAATTCAGCAATTTTATCCCATCCAAAAACAACTTACAACCCGGGAGATTATAAAATTACGAGCAGTATAACGCTTAAGAAATAATATAACAGGTGTTTTTTCACTGTTTTGGTTTACACATATTAGTGATTTTAATTATACGATGATTAATGCCATAAAGATTTAAACAAAACAATTATTTTTACATATTACATAGTACAGTTTACATATCATGCTATTTTTGTTTGTTTTTAAAATTGTATTTTTCTTGTCGTTGGGCTGACTCCAATAGCTTTGGTGATTTTAGAGAAATCAAATAAAAGTTAAAACTTCAAAAACTGCACTTTTTTCTTGAAAAATTGTAAAATATTGTAAAAACAGAAAGACGGGAGATTTACATCTCCCGGCAAAAACGGGAGAGTTGGTAAGCCTATGAATATGTTTTGTGATTATAAAATAAATATCATATAATTTTACACGACAATGCGTAACAGAGGAGTGCTTATCACTTCCGTTCCGCAAAGAACGCACTGAAATCTAATGAAAATAAAATAAAAAATCTTACGCAAGTAATGAATAATTCTATGGCTAGTTTTTCATTATTTTGAGCAGGTGAAGAGAGAAAATAATATTTTATCATCTCCATGATATTTTTTCTTAACTGTTTGGATAAATTAAAATTAATTAAAATTAATTACAATTAATTAAATAATTTTCTTTACTTTTGGTTTCAAAATGTCATATTTAGTTATTGTTTGAACTTCTTTCAAAAATTGCCAGAGATTTGAAATTTGGGAATTTTCGCTTTTCTTTAAAATGAATTCATTAATATTGTCTAAAGAAAGGAAATAAATATGTTAAAATAAATTAATTAGTTTCCTTACTTTTACTTGAGAGTTCTGTGGAACAGAGGATCATTGTTAAGTTGCATAGTTCTTTCGATAAGTTTTTATCTGGATCATTGGAAATTATCGAGGTTGAACGATTCACTTTTTTAGGGATGACAAAATTCTAATCCCAATATTTAATAAAAACGATTATGGGCAAATTTGAAAACTTCAAACTTTTTTCGTTCTTATGATGAAAGAGTTTTCGTTCTTTTCGCCCTCGAAACATTTATTTAATTGTAGAAAGCAGCAAGCAAAATATTTTCTTTCGTCACCTTTTTTATCTTTTGCTAAAGCAGAAATTGGGAAAATATTTTCAGTTCGAGAAATATAAATTACTTGTACAATGAAAGAATTCTATGTAAATATACGATTCTTCGATGTCTACAGAATTTAGATCAATCTAGAATGTTACACATTAATAATATTATTATTATTATTATTATTATAGTGACGCTATGAGGGGACCTTAAAAACTAATATTTGTGTTTTATAAATAAAATGAAATTCAACCCTAAATAAAACGAAAAGGATAATACGCAAGGAATTATATTTAAGAATAAATTGGAGTTAAAATTATAAAAATAGCCTTAAATATTAAACGCGATTCCAGTAAAGTAATACTAATTATTATAATAATTACCTATAACCCATCAAAAATTACGAAATCGTGTAATCAATCCAAATACATAATTCTCCATAGATTTGTATATTAAAAAAAGATTCAATATGTGGTTTAATTTATATTTATTAAAATTTATTTAAGCAAAAATGAGTAACATAAGGAATAAAAAAGAATAAATGCTCCAAATTGGACACATTAATAATCATTCGATAGAGGAAAGCCGATTTTCAGATAACATTAAAATAAAAATGACATGTCGATCAAAATTAAGTTATAATAAAATTCGGCATTTAATGATTTTAATTAAGCATTATTCCATAATCACTCATTCACATGCATATATGTGAGAATTATGAATTTAGAATATAATAATGATAATAATAATAATAATAATAATAATAATAATAATAATAATAATAATAATAATAATAATAATAATAATAATAATAATAATAATAATTATAATAATAATAATGATAATAATAATAATTATTATAGTAATAATAATAATAATAATAATAATAATAATAATAATAATAATAATAATAATAATAATATTAATAATAATAATAATAATAATAATAATAATAATAATAATAATAATAATAATAATAATAATAATAATAATAATAATAATAATAATAATAATTATTATAATAATAATAATTATAATAATAAATATAAAAATAATAATAATAAAAATGACAATAACAATAACAAGTATAAAATGATGGTTTCCAGTTAGCAGTAATAATTAAATGTTAATCAAGTAAAAGATAATATAAACCTTTTGTTGCTAAGTATATATTGAATAAAATAAAAATATTTTCGATTATGAAAAATAATCCTTATCAATTATAATTTGTTTTTTCTAAAATTACTATTTTTCAAAAAGTTAGTCATGTTTTAAAAGTCAAAAATATATCCTAAATCGTACTTTAATCAAATCATTCCATTTCGGGGAATTGCTATGGTATGTCACGGATGAGAAATAGTCCGTTTTATTATTGGATATAGGGTTGGATAAAATGCACTCCAATTTCCGCCCACTACTATCTTTTACCGATAATTGAGCTTCGACATTTTTCGCTGACTTTTTATTCGCCCGATCAAATTCTGCTCCACGAAGTCGAACGTAAAGGATATGTCTGTCTAATTCTGTTACAAAATTTAAAGGAATAATTTCTTTATGATTAAACTTACTATTTGGAGAATCATTCAAGAGATATATACTTTCTAGGGTGTGATCATCATCGAATTCCAAAGATTTCGTATTATTTGAACTGGTTGTTTCAAGGGTCACTTGAACAAATCGGTTAGCCACCTGAGATAGCAACTTTGTTTTGATTAGTTCACTTGTTGGTTTAAGAAAATCCGTTTCACTTAAGCTTTAAATTTTATTAAAAATAAAAATATACAACTTTAGTTATTCGTAGTAAGACTTATAAATTTTTAAACTCGTATAGAAATAATAGTGTTAGAACAAAATTCTTTTATATTTTTAATTAGACATATATAAACGATATAAATCTATAGTTTTTTTTAATATATTAATATTTAATTTCAGCCATTTAGTGATTTTTAAAACTTTTTTGATGTTTTTATTTTTAAAAAAGTTAGAAAAGAACGAAATTATTCAACAGATTGAAGAATCATATGAACTAGAGGCTCCTTGGTTGTGAAAACAACATGTTCTTATTGAATCGCATTGGACCAAGTGTTGTAGTAAATATCGTGACAGAAGATGAAATACATGAAAATTATGAATGAATATTACTTGTAGAGAAATTATAGATATTTAAGATTTAATGAACAAATTACTAAATTATTATTATTATTATTATTATTATTATTATTATTATTATTATTATTATTATTATTATTATTATTATTATTATTATTATTATTATTATTATTATTATTATTATTATTATTATTATTATTATTATTATTATTATTATTATTATTATTATTATTATTATTATTATTATTATTATTATTATTATTATTATTATTATTATTATTATTATTATTTAAATTAAATTTAGTAATAAAAGTAATTTTTAATTTGTCTATTAAATCTATAATATCTATAGTGTGTTCTATCTTATTAGATTATGGAAGTAAAACTGTCAAAATATATCATAAAACGTATGTTTGAATGGCCCTTTCAAATAAGTATGTTAAAATATATTCAAATTATTAAATCTATGAATATATATATATATATATATATATATATATATATATATATATATATATATATATATATATATATATATATATATATATATATATATATATATATATATATATATATATATATATATATATATATATATATATATATATATATATATATATATATATATATATATATATATATATATATATATATATATAAACCCAATTACTTGAAAAGGTTGATTTTAACTTTTTCATTATTTGATTGGAGTTCTTTTATAGTGAAGCCTGAAATAAAATAAATAATTAAAATATTTTCTTTCAATTTAATTTAATGACTTTTTGATTACCATTTCCGTTATTTAAATTCAAGATTAACGTTTACATGATTATAAATGAAACATACACTATGAATAAAAAATAAATTATATATTTTGAAATTTAATATTTATAAACATATCCAAAATAAGATTAAATTATCTTTACATTGCGATACTTATTGATAAAAATTTAATATTTTTCAATAAAAATGTCCATTAACCGTTTGCAGTGCTGGCCAAACTTTAAAAAATTCATACCAAGATATTGGGTATTCGTATACTAAAAGATTTTATGCTAAAAAATAATATATTAAAATACTACTTATTAAAATTAATTCCGTCCGCAAACGGTTAATATTAGTACATTTATGTAATGAATGATAAACAGAATTAATGACATTATCATACATTTCTGATAATATTTCAGCTGCCTCAGCTTCAATAAAGTCTCTTATGTTTTGGGGATTCTTTGGTTTTTTGTGAATGCTTCAACCTTTGCTGGTTAGCAAAACTGTTTCAATGGATATTCAATTCATTGATACAAATGAGATTTTCAAGTCATGTAAGTAGGGAGAAGTGAGACATTTGGCACAGTCGCTTCTGATTGGATGAATAAAAACATGGCGCATTCGATGCGGCATGATTCGGTGGTCATTTTGATATGAGTCATAGTTGAGATATAACATAGCCAATGAGCCATTGAAACCATTTTTGAAAGTATTTTTCACCGGTCAAAAAAGATTTTTTGTTCTGATCACAATCGTTTATTTGTATTGTGGTTTTTCTTTGGAAAGACGAGTTTTTAAGAAAGTTTTTCTATTTATTTTGGACATTAAAATATTTTTAAAGAATTATCAAATTTTCTTTGATATTTATTCCAAGGAGTCTCTGTTCTCTGTACACATAATTGCAGAGCCCTGTGCGAGAACCACATCTTTATTTCCATTTTGAATAGCTATCAACCACATTACAAGACGAATTTGAATTTGAATTTTATAAAAAAGTCAGTAAAATAATTTTAAAATATTCTTTTGTAAAATGTTACTTACGCGTTAACCTCATTCTACCAGGGCGCCGTGTCCACTTTTACCTACCTATATCTTTTCCTAGAATTAACAACCATTAAAATGGGCTTAGGTTATCTTCCAGTTCCATAAATGGATGTGAAGCTTCTCGAAAAAAATATTTACGACTTTCACGTGTTCATAAAAAAAACACCGCTATCCCCTCTCTAGCAGCCGCAGCGGCCGACAAGAGTTGTCTTTCAATTGGAAACAAATGAGGAAATTTTACGGCACCTTCAATTTCATAAGAAAAGAAAGGACAATGTCATTTATGTGAAACAGAAATAAGAACAATATGTTTAAGAATATTCCAGTGTTGTATACGTTGCCCTCAAAATACATTTAATAATCATGCTAAAATGATTTGTGATAAATGTTTGAATCAATTAAAAAAGAATTGAAAATAATATTGTTTTATTTTTGTATTTTTAATTGTATATTAAGTTTATTTGTTAATTAATAAACCATTTTATTTAATGAAAATAAATAAAATATAAGTAACAAATTAAAGTTTTAATTTAAAATATCATAATTGATAGTTTTATTACATTTAATTATTATTTCTTAAATATTATTCTAAATTTCCTATAAATTAGACCGTTAGACGTAGAATGATTGACAAAACAGTTGTATGAGGTTAACGGTTAAAAATTTAATTTTTTAATTTCAAAATAAATTTTATTTTTTTAAATTTATTTCATTTATTTTGTGAATTATTTATTGTAAATAAGAATTATTACAATTATCAATCTGCATTATTATTTAAACAAATTAAAATACTATAATTCCAATGTTATTAAATAGAGCTGTGATTAAAACGACATTCATTTATAAAGATTCAGTAAAACAATGTTTAAATATATTTTTTTTAATTTGTTATTTTATAATTTAATTTGTTTAATTTCCTATTGCATTGTTATAATTGAATAAATTTTAAATTATCCATTTTTATTTTTTTTGCATTTAACATTTTAAATCTTCACAGTGAGTTTTAAATAGTGGACGCGTATTTTTTTAATTTATAAATTTTTTAATTTTTTAATTTTAAAAGTTAGGCATATTAAGTAAGATTATGTCCAAGAATGTTTCTGATACATATATACAGGGTGTTCAAAGGAACTAACTAGGTTTACATTTGTTCTATTTTGTAATTGGAATTTATTTTAAAAAAGGATAAGAAAGATTAAAAAGAAATTATAAATTTTCACCCATCACACAACACTGAGCAAAATTATGTTACCATTTCATTAAAAATGTTTTACCTCACATTGACGTTCATTACACTTTTCTGTCCTAAGAATCCAGTCTATGCTTTATGGTCATGTTAAGATAACTAATGTGAAGGTTTTCCACCAATGTTCACTTCCAAACTACTTATTGGATACTAAAACAGTTTCCTTAAACTTCATTATTAATTTTCGTATTGGGAGAGATTTTACATGGTAAATGGACTGGTAAGTCTGAATTTTAGCAAAGATTGAATTGAATTCTATGTTTAAAAAATGAACTAAATAAAAAGGGAAATTTATATTTATTATTTTTGAATTGCGAAGACGCTTTCTATTTAACATTACCTCAGTACTTACGGAGCGTTGCTTTATATTCACGTTTAAGGTCTTTTTGTCGGCTGTTTGTGATAAAATGTAATGAAATAAATAGAATTGGCATTGAAATCAAAAATAAGGTTTAAAGTTACTTCCGAATGCGAGTGGTCTTCGGAATTTGCAAGTCAGTTGCTTATTGGGATCAGTTAGTAGGTGTCCTATCCGGTATACGTAAACCACGAGATAACCTTCCTTTCTTATATCAAGTGGGATTTCCTATAAAATTTCAAATGTGTTTGTGATCAATTTTAAATTCACTTTGAAAATAAATTTTTCATCTTTCCATTTTGGTTTTCCTTTGCGTGCTTCTTTGATTGGCAGCCAAAAGTGCTCACTAGATATAAATAATGGCATAGTAAAGACAATTGACTTACAATTGGTGGTCTTGAGAGTGATCCACAATCATCCATTCCATAATTAGTTCATCTGTCACGCCAAGAAACTCAAAGTTATTCATTGTTATTACCAGGTCATAGAATTGGGATGTTTTTGGGTGAATCTAGGAAGATATGAAGAGTATTTAAATTGATTTTTTATTTTTGACTAGATATCCAGTGATCAAAAATATTGTTTTTTATCATTATCAAAGGTTTGAAAAATTAATATCAAATTATTGTATTTTAATGAAAAGATCAATCATATCAAATTTTTCAAAGAGTACCCCGATATTGCTTACAAATACCAAAATCTACCAGATGAATGATCAGATGTCACCAGTGCTTTTTTTCTGGAAAAAAAGATGCCGGAACGTATCTGTACTATCCTTTATATGCAAAAAATGACGCTGAAATTAACTAACAAATAAATAATTATGAAGGACACAAAATATACACTTATTACCGACGACAGGAAACGATTTTAATGACGTAGTATATTAATGGCGTATATTTACCTTGAGCGTGTTTTATATAATAGTAATAACACATAGGAAGCAATGAGTTATGATTCACTCGCTTTGGCGTACGACTACTACTTTTAATTTGATTGTAATTGATTATTTGAAATGTCAGAAATAGAAATATGACAAAAAGCCAAAATATGTCAATTTTTTAAAATCATTCAGCGAAAAAAGGTGCCGGAACGCCGTTCCGGAGTGTTCCGTCAGAAAAAAAGCACTGGATGTCACATCAACGAATGTTCTAAACTTAAAGAAATATTTAAACGTTTACGAGAGATTTATAGTAATTTGTGATTGGTCACTCATTGTTGGCAAGTATTTTTTGTCAGTGTTTCGCGTAAAAAAAATCATGTGAATGGTGTTCCGCGCTTTTATATTAATTGAGAACCACTGGGCTAGATTGTAATAAGTCACCAAAACTTCATTTTAATGGATTCTCATATTAATATTTTCCTTGAAAACATGTGTGATGTATCTTATGAGTATTGTGAACGATTTCATAAAGAAATCAGTGAAATGGAAAGTCATTATAAAGGAAAACTTTCCCTTGCATTACTTCCTGACTGCTGTTGAACTTTAATACGTGGTTCAAAGTCCTCTCACCGAAGATTCAAGTTATTTAAAACGTTATAAAAATATCAAAATCGAATTTGGCGCCCCAAAATTAATAAAGTACAAATGGAATTATTTTCATAAAAAATTTCTTCAGTGTGGTTAAAAAGATTTGTATTTACATAAAATATATCATGAGACATATAATTGCTACAACCCTTATACGAAAGGATCACCTGTAAAGGAGCCCTTATAATATCGAATTAATCAATGGAACGTACTGCCGGTGTTTCAAAATTATAAGCCTCGTCAAAATCTGGTGGCAAAACTTTTATTTGAAAGTAATTGTCAACATAAAGTTTTTCCAAACTGGCAACTGGCAAATCTGTCACTTTGAGAATTGACAACGTGTTTTTTTCCAAGGTGAAATCCATATTGAGAATGCTATTGACCTTGTTAAGGGCAAACCACATATGGTCGTAGATCTTCAGCAACTTCTCCTTGTTGTTGGAAAATTTCATGATGTCAAAGAATAAGTTAACTATTTTATTAATATAGCTTTCAGCTAGAATTGTTTCATCTGGGTTATTTTCCTAAATAATAATAATAATAATAATAATAATAATAATAATAATAATAATATAATAATAATAATAATAATAATAATAATAATAATAATAATAATAATAATAATAATAATAATAATAATAATAATAATAATAATAATAATAATAATAATAATAATAATAATAATAATAATAATAAATATTATTATTATTATTATTATTATTTTAATTTTATTATTTTGTTTCCATATAATTACCTTAGTAAGTCTTTTAAGTTCTGAAATCCAAATACTTGCGTGAACTGAAAGAGTTGTCAACATCCTTGCATGCAGTCCTTCTAAATAACTAATTATTCACTAAATATACATATTTATTTATATTAATCTTACTCGTTGTTGTCTTTGTGATCATTTTGCAAAACCATTTCTTCTTTTCCGATAATTTTGACATAACTATTCGGGAAGATTCCCTAAATAAAATTTATGGTGGTTATATGAGAAACCAAAGCCTACGAAAGAATTGTCCGGGGTGAACTTCATCAACGAGTATCCGTAATACCAATCTGTCATTGAAAATGAATTCGTTAGAAAATCACTAAACTGTGAAATTTATGGCAGAGGAATTTTATCCTCTTTAAAAAATGTTTGGAATTAAATAATTTTTGGAATAATCTTTAACCCTCAACTTATCTTTGGTATGCTCACCCATTAACCTTATCAATAATCTTCATCAAGGTGCTAATGTATCCAAAGACTTTCACAGCCAACCATTTCCACAGAAAATTTAATGTAAAAGAGAGAAACAATCCTCAAGAATTCGGTGTCAAACAGTATATGTGCAATGATTATAAAGAAATTATATAAAGAGCGTATAAATCTAATAGGGTTTTGTATATAATAACATCTTTTAATAATGTTCCTTATAAAACGAATATGGGTGATATTTTAACCCAGGGGACTACATTCGCCGTTTTTCTGAGGATGGTATAAGGGTTAAAAATGATTGAAGATAAAAAGGAGAGCATTGATACTTCCAAGATAAAAAAATATTTGAAACTCTGAAGGGGCTTAGTATCAAAATCCTTAATTGGTTACTATTAAAATATAAATTTCATTTCAAAAGATTCCGGGACAAAATAACTATAATTATATTTTGATTATATTTTAAATATTATAATATCTGTCATGAAACTCAGCCGCAAACTTATTGAAGGATATAAAGATATTCTAAAGATATAAACAGAAAAATAAATGAAATAAATACAAAAAATTCAGCGAAGAGATAATCACCCTTTGATGCCAAGCGTGATCCATTTAATAAATTAATAATAATAAAATTTACCCAAATGTTGCGATTTAATTATGACTGTGTCTCCAATGTCTAGCATCAGGCCATGTTGGACAGAATTCTTAATTGGATGAGTCACTTCAAGCATGAAGGGTCAAATTTGATTCACAAAACCATAAATTCTACCTTTCCCAATTAGAGGTTCCTCAAATCGTGTCCAAGACATTTTCCGAAAAAAATATCAAAAACTAAAAATCGATATAATGTTTAAAGATTAAAACAAAATTTATTAAATATAATTGAAACTTTGTACCGTTTAATTTTTTTTTCAAATATGGATTGTTACATGTGTCGGTTGGCACTCAGGTGCACCTGTTGATCATTGGTTCATTTAGAGCATTTGATTTGAAAGTTTTCATCATTAGTGATAATTGCACTGAGTGAATGTCGATGATATCGATTGAAATTCAAGTATCAACGGCTACTTTAGTGCTGATAGATTTCAAAGTAGTGTTGAATACAGTTTCATTATTATATGTAAAACTGATGAGAGTTAACTGAAAAATAAAATATCTTTGCCAATTTCAGTGCCATATTTGATAGTTATATGGGAAGGAGAAGTCATTAAATATAATCAAGTTGATGCCTTCACGGTGAAACCTTTCCTTACCTTGATTGGGTTAATCAACTTTCGTTAAGAATTCACTTCTAATTGTCAAATGTTGTCTCAAATAACACAATTAAATGCGTACAGACTTTTAGAAAAACCATTTATCTATTTTGCTGTCTTTGATCAGTTTTAATTTATCTTTGTCGAGTTTTCGATTATAGATCAGTATTTTCTTTTAAACCACACTTTTCACTTGAAAAGGTATTACCGAACTCTTTCATATTTAGATGGTATCCAAAAACTTCAATGAAGTCAAAATCTTTCGATAGTACTTTATTTTCATTTATTTTTGTGAACGAATAAATGGAAAGTCTAGAATTATTTATGGGGCCCATTTTATGATGATTTCTTTTGATTATTTCAATTATTATTATTATTGTCCTTAATTATGAAACAAGATGTTAAGCCAAATGAATGATACAACTATAAAAGAGAAGCTAGAATAAATAAAAACAAAACTCATAAAATTAAATTTCATATATCAAAATATTGTATATACTTATGATTTAAAAGTAGTTTCAAAATAGAAAAAAGACTTTATATTGAACTTAAATTGTTTTATTATTATTATTACTATTATTATTATTATTATTATTATTATTATTATTATTATTATTATTATTATTATTATTATTATTATTATTATTATTATTATTATTATTATTATTATTATTATTATTATTATTATTATTATTATTATTATTATTATTATTATTATTATTATTATTATTATTATTATTATTATTATTATTATTATTATTATTATTATTATTATTATATATGCTTATATTTACATATAGCTAAATGGTAAAAACAAAGTAAACTCTTTGAAATTTAAGATAGTAAAAAAACAAGCTTTAAAGTATTTATTATGAACCAATTATTAAAAATTACAACTAAATTTTATCTGTGAAAAAATAATCACTATTTCTTTAATATAAACAAAAAAACGGTAAGACGCAGTAAAGAGCTTGGAGGGCCGAGGGTTGCTCATCTCTGTCTTAGATCCTCCGTGTTTAAATTATAATAACTTTGTCGTAAGAATATTTGGTTTTAGTATACATGAAAATTTAAATATTATTTTTTAAGATTTGAATTTCCCAACCTCCAAGTAAGGGGCATGGGTTGTCCAACATTTCCCCAATCTCCAAGTTTATGATGAGTTCTTTCTAATTCTTAAACTGCGTTTTATGTGTTCATTTTGACAAAATATTTTTACCCAATTCAAATAAAATTACTTTTAGTTATTAGTTTCAAAATTTTGATTTATTATTTATGGAAAATGAATCCCGACAAAATTTTATTCGAAATTTATTTGCATATTTATCGTGAATCTTGGGGAAACATTTATTATTTAAACATGGTATCGGTTTAGGTAATTCGAAGAATTTATTAATTAAAACAATTTTTTGTTTATTTTTGAAATGAATTTCTACACAGAATTCATGTCTCATTTGTTTAAATACGAATTCGAAAAATTAATTAATATAATTACATCTAAATAATAAATTATTAACTGATAATTTGACCCAAAGTAGTATTTAGATTACAGTATATACTGGTGTACAAGTTGAAAAATTTCAACCTTTTCAGGAAGAGATAATCTTAATTCCGATTATATTTAAGCCAAAAGTAATAAAACATCAAAAATGTTAGATTTTAAGAACTTTCTGTGAATTTCCATTTTTAAATACAACTTGACCTATTAATAATAACAATATTATATTTTGAATTAAATAACTAATAATATATAAAAAATGCTGTTACTGGTTGCCTTTTTAATCTCCGATTTATACCCAAGTCGAAAATTTGGAAAGCTAAAAATTAATTAAAATCGGCTTCCGACTTATACTCAAACGACCTTATAGGCAAGTATATACGGTAATAACAATAACGAATTCCAAACTGTAGAGACTTTAATCTGCAAAGTTTCATTCTTATTACAATCACATAGAATGAATAAATAATTGAACAGTTTTTATTGAATGTTTATTACAAGACTACGTAAGGAATAGCACGTTTCCAATAAAAACTTGGAATTCTCAATCGTTTATCTACTGGTTCTAATTTTAATATCTCAATTCAATTGATCTAATTATATTTGTTTTGGTGGATGGCACAGGTGATCGTCCAACTAATGCTAGACGGACAATATCTGATCGCAAAGTTCTGATAATTTTTGCCAGCAACTATTAGAAATCACTCACGTATTCCCAACTTCTTCGCGACGGTGGATCTAGCAATGCTGAGAGATACCTAAAATTTCTGCATAATTTCAAACCTCGTGGATCGCTTTATCTTTAGGAATTACGAGTGCTATCGACATGGAAAAAAACTTCACTAATTCAGAAAAGGTGAGCAACAATTTTGGCCAATATTAGGAGTCAACATAGGAGGCCAAGCTCACAAGCGAGTTTCAGAGTTTTACATGTCACTTCCAGATTGTCATTGATGCTGATTCATTGGCTCTGATTTAGTTTACACTTTTATTATACTTGCACATGCGATTTTCACAAATAAATGTTTTGAATTGTATTTGTTTAGATTTTGATAAGATTTCATCGATGTAGAATAGAATTAATAATAATAATAATAATAACAATAATAATAATAATAATAATAATAATAATAATAATAATAATAATAATAATAATAATAATAATAATAATGTCATACTGATTGGCTTATATTTGTCTATTTTGACCTAAAACAATTTTGAATTATTTCCTGTGAAAACAACATTTTAAATTGAAATTGTTTTAATTAATGGAATTTCTTTGTACATATTTTATGCTAAATGCAAATTTAGAATTCTTTCTTCTACACTTCTCATTAGCGTTAATATCAATTTGTTTATTAGATGGGAAACCTTGTAATCATTTCAATTATTTGCAAATTTAATCAAGGACACTCTTTATTATTATTATTATTATTATTATTATTATTATTATTATTATTATTATTATTATTATTATTATTATTATTATTATTATTATTATTATTATTATTATTATTATCATTGTTATTTATAACAATAAAGTGATAATTTAAGCCTTTTACTGCGAATAATGTATTCAATGAAAAAATTTTCGACCATAAGATAGTCCTTGTCAATCTCCTTTGACAAGGATTGACAAGGACTATCTTATAGTCGAAAATGTTTTCATTAAATACATTATTCGCAGCAAATGGCTTAAATTTTCATTTTATTGTTTTAAATAATAAATGATGCTATCAAGAAATCATCACTTTATATTATTGTTATTATTATTATTATTATTATTATTATTATTATTATTATTATTATTATTATTATTATTATTATTATTATTATTATTATTATTATTATTATTATTATTATTATTATTATTATTATTATTATTATTATTATTATTATTATTATTATTATTATTATTATTATTATTATTATTATTATTATTATTATTATTATTATTTTGTCAGTTATATCGGTAGGCATAACTTGGAATGAGAAGCTGTCAGAGACAAAAGATATATCGATTTTCAGAAATATCTATTAGACAAAAGCACTAATCGAAGCGTAAAGTAATTTTGTTTTAATTCGTGGATAAACGGAAAAGAATAATTAAATTTTTGAGACAAAATCTCATAATTTTTTATCTCTGTTCGTAAAATTAGTTTTTTTGCAGCAACTAATGTTGATAAATTCGAAGTGGATGGGTTAATTATCAGATTTTCATTACACAAATCTTCATAAAGATAAATTTCATTTTGCTCTTTTTATGGTTTTACAGTATTGACGAAATTTGTTAAAAATTTTGCTTCATTTGGTTCTTTTTGTTCTGGTTGATTCCTCTCAAAGATTATACAAATGTGTTACACTCGAATCTATTCAATTTTAAAATCTACTTTTAAAAGTTTAACGGATTGAAGTTATACCAGTTCCTTACAAATGATATACAAGAGCCTAAATGAATTTATATCTTGTATTTAATAATGAGCATTCCTGGAGAAAAATATGAAATTTTGACTTCAGAGTGTATCAAGGCAATGAAAGAATTTTCGATTATGAAATAATCCTTTTCTATCTAGATTTGGAAGCTGAGAACATTCTCCTCTTCCCAAGTTTTATTTGTACAGCAAATGTTTTGCAACAAACGCAGATATTACACTTTTAGTTTTCATTATAATTTCAAATTAGTCTCGTTAAATCTGGCAAATAAATCAGTAATATAAGCAATGACATTTCTTGAGATAATAAAATTGTGACGCAAATCATTGTCTTTACTCTCTAGCTATTCCAACATTGAAATTAAGAGCGATTAGAAGTGATCCAAACATCGTTTTTTAGATAACCAACGTAATTTTGTGTTAAGTAGTAAACGATTATAATCATCATCATTTTAAAAACAAAGTTGAGCAAATAATCAACTCATTTAAGGCATTCCTTTTGATTGTATTAACTGCCCCAATGGCATAATGCAGTAATTCATACCAAACGTTCTCTAAGGTTTTTTGCGATCAAATGATGCCGATGAGTGACACCATGTAACGATATACAGTTATTCGCGGAAGTAAACAAAATAAACAAAAGTTTATTATAGTAAGCTACAGTGGCGTCGCTATGCGGGTGCGGGGGCTTTTAAAAGAAATACTAAGGTTTATATGTCACCTGAAAGCAGCTGATATTGATCTCCACAAAGCCACGGTTATTGTTTGATGTTTTGCAATTTATAGCTGAATGAGACTTCCTTGAATCTCTCCCAATACTGTCTATAAGCCTTCAATTATTTCTCACAATTTGTGTGTCTGTGGTTTCATGTGAGCGGAGCTTTTCAAAACTAAAGCTGATAAAGAATTATTTACGATTCATCATGGGACAGTCAAGACTACCTGATCTGGGTCTTATTATAAATTGAAAGTGAGACCGTGAAGGACATAGACTTTTATGAAGTGATTGGCAGGTTTGCAGCTCTGAAGACCAAGAAAGAAAAATTTCAAAGAATGTATCAATATCTATAACTTAACTTTGTTACAGTTCTTTATTACTTGTGCACGCTGACCTTCAGTTAACTTGCTTTTCGTTTTTGTCATTGTGATACTGTTGACTTATTACATGCTGAATAAATAAAAATAAATCTGTAGTTGAAATCTGGAGGGGTGTCACCGTGAGTTTCTGTGAGTTTCTGTGACACCAACCCTAGCGACGCCACGGGTAAGCAATAACTTTTAGGGCGCATTATATTAAATCCCAATATGTCTAAACTCTTTTACAGAATCATTAATAATATATTCCTTGGAAACACATCTGTGTAGATAAACTTACAATCCTTTCTTAAGTTTTTAATAAAAAATAAATCCTTAATGAATGTTAAGGGATTACTGTACTGATAACTGTGATATATAATTTTTTAATCAACATAAACAAGAATATAACTTTGCTTAAATAAATTTAAATTAAAAAGAAATATCTATGTTATTCAAATATACTTACTTAACGAAAGTACGCTATCTGTGTAACAATACAAAAAAGTATACATCTTTTTGTCCAAGACTAGGAAGATATGTTGTATACACTTCACATCACGCATAACACAGAACTAAATTGTTGATTAGATGCGCGACTCTTTTATAGTTCATATTATAGACTAGTTGGTGCTGGTATCAGGTCTTTTGCGTTCCTGTAGAAACCTTTATAGATAGGTCTGACTAACTGCGATACCTATTAATACTTGTATTTTATGCACCTGTCTATATTTATAATTTATTCATTGTCATTTATTTTAACTTCCATATTAATAAAAATTTGTCACAATTTTTTAATTTTGTATTAAACTTTGCGCGGACCCCCTGACGTTGTTCAGGGACACCCAAATAAAATAAAATAAAGAATGATCCCGAGGTTCGTAGGGACTACTTTGGGAACCACTGATTTAGATCAAAGAATGACACTTACTGCAAACGTTTATCGTATTGTTTAATAATTATTTTATAATAATAATAATAAAATAACTTTTAGACCGTTGAATTATTTATTTACACACACACACACACACACACACACACGTATATGTACTCTAAAACTCGAATTTATCCCCCCACCCCGAATTCATTCCCCACCCAATCAAAAATATGACAAATAAAAACTATAAAAATAAGCATAAGTTAAATGCAATTGTTAGTTATCGACTTAATGGAAATATCTCAAAAGTAGCTACAAGATTTGGTATTGATAGACATACGCCGAGAGAATGGATTTCTCAAGAATGTGAAATTCAGCAATCAAATCTAAATAAGTTTAGACTTCATGGAGGAGGAAGAAAGTTGAAGTTTCAGGATCTGAGAAGTTTGTTACACGCATGGGTTATTGATAGTTTGTATATAATAATATATATTACATGCTGAATAAATAAAAATAAATCTGTGGTCGACATATATAGTTCGCATAAATAAATGGGTGAGACATTTCAGAATTGTTTATTATTTGAAAATATTTAAACCTAAAAAGGTTATTTTCACTTATGTTTCCACAAAATATAACAAGTTAAACAAATTAAAATAATTTTTTAAAAAAGCCAATTCAAACATTTATTTATATTTTCACTTTTATTTTATATTCTTTTAAAATTGATTTTTGATTTTGCTAAATTTTGGCTATCTGACATTACACCTGTCTTATAATTTTTTGAAAAACTTAACAATGTAATTTATAAAAATATAATTTTTAAAAAATATTTTAATTCGTTTAAAATTATTATGTTTTATATAAGTATATCAAGTGAAGAACAATAAACAAAAAGAAAATCCATTTAGAAAGATCAGCGAAATAATTTATTGGGTGAACAGGTCCTATTTTAGGTAAACATTTTTTCAAATAATAAACATTGCTGAAATGACTTACCGATTTATTGGAATTATGTTTTTTCCAAATCATTCCTTAATCTACAAGTCATTATAAATTTTTAATAATGTTTTATTATAGGGTCCTTCGTGAGTTCTTTGCATCATTTTCTCATCTAGGTCACATCTCTTAAAATAGAATTTTTAACGAAGCATAGTGTATCCTTCAACTGAGAAATTGTGGAGTCATTCGGTCGAAGAACATATGAAGCAATGACGAGGATCATCCTATATTACCACATGTAATGGAATAATTTATGTTTGATCTTTCAAAACTAAGGATGATTATTATTTAACTTTTTCATTGTAAGAAAATTAGACTGAGAAAATTTTATCAGTTAAAATGAACATCTAAAATAATCTAGCAAAACTTTATTCAAAGATGTCATTTTATGTGCATTTAAAATATTGATCGGTCCTGTAAATCATGGATCATTTTATCTAAAAGGCCCTCCATTTCAAAGGGAAACGGAAAAATAATTGTGGATCTATTTGATAGAGAAATGGCTTTCATTGTCTGCAAGTATCGCAATTGTAGGGCTACTGGATAATCGGATATCTCTCTTGCAGCAAGTTTTAATACTGATGATGCTTTTTGTTCACCTTCTGCAGCAATCACTTGAGCTGCTGCTTCACGAGCTGCTTCAGCTTCTGCAGCCATTGCTCTTTGGAGAAGCGTCGGCAATCTCACATCTTTTATTTCCACTCGCTCTACTGTCACACCCCAACTTTCAGTGGCATTGTCTAAATACCCCTGAGATAATCAA
>CAUHTR010007441.1:16484-97992 GCA_959609185.1 Schmidtea polychroa | reverse complement strand
GGAATTTCATATGTTCATATGTAAGTTATAGTAGGTAACTGGTTCCCATGTAAGGTAAAAACATAGTAAAAACAAAACTTTCCAGCAATATAGATTTATCAGATTTAAAAATTCAACTCAAATTTAAATTTATAATATCTACAGAAAAAGGTTGCGTGCTGTGTAGTAGTTACCGCAAAAACAAAATTATGTTTAGCCTCGATCTACTTTCAAGATTTATTACGAAAAGTTTGGCAAAGTTTTCACTCAGTAATTATACTATTTTTTTTTACTATGATGGTTATATAATATACAAATATAATTTATTCAATAAAAAAAATTTTAGGGTATCGACATTAAACATTTAATTATAAGATTTCAAATATCATATTTAGGAGAATTAATCGACTACTAGAGGTCTTATTTTGTTAAATTTTAAGTCTGGAGTATTCCCCGTTTAGAGGTCGCTAATGTTGTGTGTACTGAAGTAGTTTAAATTTAAAGTTAGTTATGTAAATTTACTGCAGAAAAAGTCAGTTTAATTGCAATTTACCTACTTTCCCGACTACACTGATTTCTGTACGATAGGACCTTTTTTTAATTACAGTTAATTTGATCGTCTGCATAGCTGTAACGACTATACTAACTACCGAGGTGGAATTTCCCCTACTACTCTGGTTTAACACCATTTTGTTCGTGGTGACTTTTTGTAACAATTCAATTTAGTTGAATGCCAGGTTGTGGACCCGCAGTCATTGTGGGTTGTGGACCCAACAATGATAATAATTAATTGGATACAAAGCTGGCGATGACCGTGCCTGTCGTAGTTTGAATGGAATGGAGTCCTGATGGACTATTTGAAACCATGGCTAAACTGTTTAAAGTTGGTTTTACGATCGGTTTGACATGACAAAAATGAATCTGCGAGCCTTTGATTGTTGTGAAACCACGTCGAAACTTATTCAAATAATCTACATTAAATCCATCTAGGAAATTTGAATTTAATAAAGAGGTGAGAACAATACGATTTTCCGAATGACTTTTCGTATTAACTAAGGTTGAGTTAGGAACTTTAATAACAATTTCGATGATGTATTAAGAATTTATATCTCTATAACTCCACATTTCTTTCAAGGTTACATTTGGCATATCGGGTAGATATAGATCGCCAACATAATTGGTATTGAACAAAAATGCCATAAGTAATATTAATAAAGAAATGCAGGCCAAGATTTTCCATATTTTCATTCTAATTTGAAATACTCCTTGAGAACACATAATTCCATCGGATTTCAGAGATTCTTAAATCAACTGAAAATAAGTCGATTGAAAAGAACTTGTGGGTCAGTGCTATCGGTTATGATGATATTTGAACGTTTTATTTTTGATTATTTTATTTCTTTATTATCATTATTTACTTTGGGTTGTAAATATTTTTATAAACTTAATACTACGTATGCGTGTTGTGTACATTTCGTCACAATTTCGAGATGTGGGTCTAGAATTCAGTTCTAGCCAAACACCTATATTTGGGTTTAAAATCAGATTTTTCCCAACAGAATGAACATACTATATAAATTACGAAAATTTCATCATTTATTTAACAGAAATATAGTGAAAAGAAAAGCAATATATCAGGATGCAAAGTTGTCAGAAATCATATTGTATACCCAAATAATGGAATTATTCTGATAAGAATTGTGAATTACGAAAAGAATAAAGTAAAAATTCACAAATGTACAAAATTGGGAAAGTTGTTCAAAGGCGAATTAGAGCGGACTGTTCAAAAAATGTGAAACGTCGATAATGAGTTGTAACTCCTTAACGTTTCCTGATGTTGCTCTTGGGTTTTCTATCATTTTTATCCGGTAGTCATGATGATTATATTGAAGACCCCCAATGAGAATGCTAAACTACTGACAATATCGATAAAACGGGTGATATCATGAATGTGGGTACCTATAACTGATAATTTTTCAGGCAATAGAACGATCAAAATACTTTAGCTTCTTTGTTCAATTATCTTCGTACGTAAAGGCCATTTCCAATACATTTCAACTATTGTAGTGAGATCTTACAGGTCATTTTCTGGCAGGTTTTTAATACTTTATCGTCACATCATTAATGTTAAATCTATTTTCTACAGTCTTTCTCAAATTGGGCGATAACGTCCCTTTGTGGGCGTTTGAGACCTAGAGGGGGCGTTAAAGGGCCCAGAAAAAATGGGGGCGTTGACGTGGGTTAAGAGGGCGATGGCAGATTTGTAATTTCATTTGCTTTATATTTTAAATTTCACTAAACTTAAAACCAACCTACTACACAATAACGAATAATTAGTTTATATTTCTGTTGGGTTTTGGATTATTTCAAGTCGGTTCTCTCTGACTCCTAGTGTTCTTTAAAGCAAAACAATGAACGACCCAACGTATATTGAAACAACAGGTTCACAATTTATTACCACGCTACAATTACTGATCAAAGTTTTATACGATTCTCTGCTCGGCGTTGATGCTTTGCAAACAAATAATATTCACCTTTTAGTCCTTTAGATTCTCTTGACTCTCGTTTTCATCGGTTTCTGTTTGATTTGATTCCTTTTCACCTTTCCGTATTCTTAATTCTTTTTCTTCTTTTCCCTACTTTCCCTAATTCGTTTACCAACTTTTCCTACGCTCTGATTCTTCGAACCCTAGCTGAGGCAAAATGCCGATTTTCTCTGATTTTCCCTTTGCTTATATACTCCTCGAAATCAGGATGACAAATGGTTATTGCCGAGCCAATCTTTCGTTTGACATTTGCTCCTACGTATTTACTTCGGCTGTCACCCATAATGGTCCAACGAATCCAGATAATTAATGGCCCTTCCGGTCTTCCTACGCGCGCTATCTTCTCCTTACTCTTTTCTCATTAATCATTGTGTCAAGCTAATGGGCCCAAATCTTCCTTCTGTTTGCTTTTCTTCTTGTTTACCCAGCTCGGGTTTCCTTTATCTCTCGGGTTCTCCATTGGCTCGGGTTTTCCATTAGCCAATTAATTAATTAATTAACGTTTTCTGTTTTCATACATTTGAATGTTTTTCGACCCTTCCTAACCATTTTCTGATAAATCCCTAATCATCATCTTGTTGACCATTAGCTAATCTATACCTGTCCCGTTTTTCCCATTCGATTTCGATGATTTTCCCATTTATTGATTTTTCTCGGATTTCCGAATTCTTGCCTTTCATAATTGCTTTTGGCATTTTCTAATACTGTTTCCATCACACTTTCCTTTACTATTGATTCTGTGCACGATCCCGCTTTTATTTTTCTTTTTTCTTCGTTTACTTTCTATTTGAATTATTATCCTAAATTTCATTTAAATTTTAATTTTAATTTACAGACCTCAACATTTCTACCCTTTATCATGGTATAAAAACCTAAAATACTTAACATAGATTTCGTGGGGATAGCCCGCACGCCGTACGCAATCAAGTTGTAACAAGTTTCTGTTAAATAACGATATTGGAACAATCCGGTAGCAATCGGCTGGTTCATCGATACTTGTCCTAACTTGCTCAGTGCGATTGAGCGTCGAAAGAGATAAACGAGTTTGTGCGTGTTTGTCTTATTCCTGTCGGTACTTGCTGTATTTAAATCCTATATTAAAAGCTCCTAATTTTTTTTATATTTTCATTAGTGGTTTCACGCAATATCTTTAAACAAGTATTTAAGTTCAACACTTTATTTACATATTTTTGAAAACAAAGCCATGTCGGAAGCAAAAAAGAAGAAACGGCAATACAGTTCAGAATATATTAAATATGGATTCATAGAAAATTCGATAAACCAATCTTTGCCTTTGTGTCTTCTTTGTTTAAAAACATTTTCAAACGAAGCGATGAAGCCTTCAAAACTTCAAGATTATTTGAATAAAATGCATCCAGATAAAAAGGACAAAAATGTAGCCTATTTTCAAGATCTGGAAAAGAAGCATAATGTTCAGCCAAGTGTATTGACACTTTTTTCATGATGGACTTCGAGCTTCATACAATATCTCTCTAATAATTGCTCAAACAGGTAAACCACACACCATTTGGAGAAACGTTAATTTTGCCGGCGATAAAAGAAGTTATAACTACTGTGCTCCATAAACCGGCGGCAGATATAATTCGAAAATTTTCTTGGAGCAATAGTTCTGTGCAAAGAAGAATTGATGAAATGTCTGAAAACATTGAAGAGTCATTGTGCAATCATCTGAAGACTAGTCAATTTTCAATTTAGTTGGGTAAGTCCACTTTACCAACTAATAAAGCATTGTTGTTGTCTTACGTGAGGTTTATTAAAGATGAAAAAATATGTCAAGAACTTTTATTTGCTAGAAATTTAGAGACAGACACAAAAGGAGAAACCATATTTAAAACACTTGAAAAGTTTTGTGATGAAAAAGTAATTCCCTTGAAGAATATTATATCAGCTGCTACAGATGGTGCTCCAGCTATTAGGGGTGTCAAAAAGGCTTATATCGTACTTAAAAACAAAATTCCTGATGTGTTTGCTGTACATTGCGTTATACATCGACAGCATTTAGTTGCTAGAAATTTAAGTGAACGACTGTTTCAATCATTGCAACATGTCATCAGAGCAGTCAATAAAATCCGAAACAACTCTTTAAATGACAAATTATTTAATCAGCTTTGTGTTGCTAATGATGAAGATTTCAAAAGATTGATCTTTCACACCGAAGTGCGTTGGCTATCAAAAGGAAATTGTCTAACTCGTTTTTACAATCTGTGTTACTCTGTCATAGAGTTGGAAAACAAAGACACAGAATTGTGCGAAAACCTCAGCACAGCAAAGAATGATATCGCATACCTGACAGACCTTTATACATTGCTTAATGATATGAATCCAGATTCAAGGCGATAACTTGAACTTAATAAAAACAAAAAATGTCGTTGCTGCTTTTGTAGTCAAGCTACTCTTACATAAGAAGAATATCGGCAGACGTGAGTTCCATAATTTCCCCAATTTATCAGTATCCTATAACAACGACGACTTGCTCGTATACTGCAAACATTTGGAAAATCTTCACAGTGATTTCATTGAAAGATTCCAGGACATTTTGAAATTGGAAATATCAAACTGGGTGTTAGATCCTTTTTCAAATGTCAACATTGCAATATCACCCCAGCTGGAAGAAGAACTTATAGAGTTGACAATTAACGAAGAAATGAAAATCAAATTCAAAAATGACTATCAACAATTTTGGCTACAAAAGTCAATTCTGCAGTTGCAATCAGCTTATCTGGTACGAGGATTAAACTTTTTTCGAATTACTATATTTATTTTTCTGATCACGGATCGTCTCATTCTCTTCGACTAACTGGCGACTTGTCTGTTTCTGAGCTCTCTTTTTATAATGTTCCTGAGAGGACAATTATCTAGAGAATTGCAATTAATTATTTCCTGTGAACAGTAGGTAAACATTTGAGGGTTTCCAAATTATTTTAAATTGTTTATCCTTCGTTTTATCCTTTGACGTTCGAAATATTCCCTCTCTTATCTGATTTATCGTGTCTCACTGTGCATCGGCTTTCCTTCAGTGCTCGCGTTTCCCATGGACTCTGGCTTTCAATTACAGATTAATTAATTTTAATTAATTGGTTTTTTCGCATTAACTTTCCCTGTGAACACCTTATTAAATTTTCATTATAATTTCTTAACTCGTCTATCAATTTATCGTTCAACCATACCCGATACCTCCGTTCAATATTGATTTTTTGTAAGTTAATTAATTTTGAACTTTTATTGATTTTACCAATAATTGTTATGTCTTCCTTTTATATATAATATTTTTTGGTTTTTGCACCAACCCACACATTTTTATATCATTACAAAAAAATAATAAAATTAACAAAATCACAACTAAATTAAAATCAATGGATGAATAAATTTTTTCTTAATACAAATTAAATTTCCAAATAGCTGAAGAAAATTTCGAATTTATAAAATTTTAAAAATTGGTTAAAGGTCGCCCGAGACGTCGGCTTATATAGTTTTTTGTTAGTTTTCTCAACCACACTACGCGTTTTAATCAATTAAATTTTTTATTTTCAACCAAAATAATTGCTCTATTTTATTTTTTGTTTTAATTATTGGTTTTCGACTTTTAATTTCTTATCCTCTTTATTTTCTTGATTAATTGAGGAACCGTTTTATATATTTTTTTCTATTTTGTGTAATCTTCCTGTGATTAGTTTTTGTTTTTTATGCATTTATATGTGTTCCGTGTGCAACAGTCTGCAAAAATAATTTATTATTTTTGTTTTATTTTTTATTTAGTTTTTTTGTTATGCTTACTTTCGATTTACTTGATCTTTTCCAAAAAATTTAAATATTTATATTGTGTAGCTGTTTCATACGATTCAGCCCAACAATGCTATTATTCATGTTTTTTATTCTTATCAATCATTTCTTTTATTATTCGTATTTTTGTATTTACCGAATCGATATCATGAATTTCATTCTACTTAAATTATGCATTTAAACAATATAGAAAAATTCGAAGAATTTTTAAATTTGGCTAACCAATGAATTCTAAATTGTTTCCTAATTTCTTTGTCCTACTTTTTCCTAAATTTATTTTATCTAGTTTAATTTTTGAAATTTTATTTTCTTTAGTTTTGGTTTTAATTTTCGTGTAATTTTTATTTTTGGGTTAAATTTTATGCTAACATATGGTTTATTCTTATTTTTTGACATTGATTTCGACGAATTTCTATTTTTAATAATAAATACGAAAATGCTATAGGTAATAAGTTTCTTTTAATTTTGACTTAGCGAGTAATTTAGATATTTCTTTTAAAAATTTGACTGGTTTTTCATCTTATTGTTGAATATAAGTTTGCTCTAAAAATTTTATTTATTTTTTATTTTTCTTAAAAATATTAACAAACCTAAAAGTTGAAGTTCGAAACGAAATTTGGTTTCTATTTACATGCTTGTTCATATAAATCATTTCAAGGTTGAATTGACAGTTAGTATAGCCAATCAAAACTTAATGATATGACTAATTAGTTTCATTTTTAGTAAACAATATACCTGATCATATATTTATATATACTAAAATATATTAATAAATGAGAAATTCCGAAGATACAGAAGGAAAAGCTCACTTTACGTCATCCGAAAACATTGAAAATAAATCTCAACTGAGGCCTAATTCATTGAGTATTGCTCCTTCTAATCATGGAACATATCCAATTTGTAGCACTTCATCCTTATTCAAAGAATTTTTTTCTCCTTTGGGAAATGTTATTTTGGCTTCACCAAATATAATAGATTTATTGTCACCTCGTACAATTTTAAATTCAAATAATTTAACAAATGAACAAATGCAAGTTGACAAGTAATTTGTTATTAAATTAATTTAAATATTCACATATTTTTAGAATATTTACAGAAAAATATAAAGAAATTAAAGCTCAGAATTTAAAAGAAGAAAAGATTTTTTCTACCTCCTGTAATGAATCAACAATTTTAGTTGTTTCTCAAAATGCTTTAGACCAATTAAGTGGAGCATTTGCAGTGACAAATCAAAGTATAAAATCTATAGTTGATGAAAACAATCTCGTGTCATTGTCAACTTCAAATTTATCAAATACTTGCCATGATCAAAATTATATCCCTAACGCACCTTCCTCAGCAAGCAGTGTTGAAGTACCGACTTCTTCTAATTGTTCGGGAAATGATAAATTAAAAATCAAAATTGATAAAAAACGAGCCAGGAATCGTGATGCTGCTAGAAAGTGCCGCGAACGTAAATTGCAATTGATGAAAAAACTCGAGAAAGAAGTTCAAGTTTTAACACAACAAAAGGGTAATCTTGAAAATAAAGCTCAAAATCAAAAGAAGCAAATTGAAAATTTAAAAGCAGTTATCGTTCAGCATCTTAAAAATGGGTGCAAAATGTGAAATGTTATTCCAGATTTAAATGCCAATTTTATTGTAAGTTGTTAGAAATAATTGCTAATTGTGCAATTGTAAATTTCAACTTAGGTTTTATGAAGATTGCTGAGTTTTTTTGATATTTTATGTATACAATGACTCTGTTGTGATATAATTAATTTGTAAAGAATGATAAAGCTATTTTTAAACAATATTAATTACATGAAATCATTTTTTATTTTTGTTTCTTAAAGTAACATTTCAAAAATACATAACTAGTTATTTCTAATAAGATGATTGTACCGTTATTGTTTTCTATTTTACAAGCAATTTATGAGAATTCAAATAAAATGTAAAATTTTTGGATATTAATATCAATGAAAATGTGGTGGATGTCGATTTATAGTACTATATAAAAATAGTGATATTTGCTTAGCTTTTTGGTTGTAAATTATAAATATCAAAACTACAAATGTGGCGATCCAAGATAGTCTGTCTCCGACTTTTTTCACCGTTACCAATATAATTTTGGTGTGCAGCCCATGTTAGCAGGTGGTCCGTTGATATTTCTGAAAAAGAGTAAAAATAATGGATTTTATATAACGAAATCAATTTCTATTCAGAAAATTCATGTTAAATATGAAATATATCAATTTAAAAGATGCAAATTGAAATATTTTATTTTTGACCACGGTGGTCACTACGGATTGTATATCATGACCTCATAACATAGATTTTACCATAAACAATGTCATCGAGATTGGACAAACTTGTTTAATTCCTTTTTTAATTGGAGTTACTTGATATCTTTTTCTCGCATTCATAATATGTTACAACATTCTCATAAATATCCTTCAACAAACTTAAAGTTCTACAATTCATTCTCATTTTTCAACATAAACCAAATCATCTAATGTAGTAAACTTCCGAAAACATCGATTATATTTAACCATATAATGGGTTTTCTGTTTAGACATCAGGTGCTACAACCGATTTCTGGCTGCCACTCATGAAACTTCCATCCCTGATCCATTTTAAAACTCTCATGCAATAACGTAGCAAATATACAACTTGAAATATCAATTATTGCCAGTGGTAGTCATAATGGTATTTCATGTCTTTTATCCTGCTGTTGGGCTAGAACTGATTTCAAAACTCAAAGTTAGGAAGGGGACGAAATGTGTCAGTACACAACATGTATACCCAGCATTAAGTTTACTTAAATAAAAATATATAAAACACCAAGTAAACAATGATAATAAAGAGATAATATACCCAAAAATAAAACATCTGAATTAAAAATAAAATAGAACACGAGCAAGAAGTATCACACGAAAACTTACTCAAATATGACTGAAAGACATAAAACAACAAAAACAAATTCGAATGAAGGCGATTAGTAAAAATTAAAAAGAAAATTAAAGAGAACCTTCATAATATCTTACGTAAAGAAAATTATATCAAAAATTTGAATAAAAATCCAGAACAATCCATAAAAAATGGCGAAATCCATCATGGTCGCCAAACGACCCAATAAAATTTATAAAAAATAAAAGTTTTAGTTTAAAATATATTAATTTTAAAAAAGAAATCACAAAAAAACAAGTTAAAACTAAGAAATTGATTAAATTTAGCATGGAATGTTCTGGAAATGCTGAAATCCATCATGGAGGCAAATTTAGTATAAATAATTCAAAAATAAAAACAGTAGGTAGTTAGTGGCTTACTGCAACAATTACCCCCCCTAGAATTGTTGCAACTCACATTTTTTGCTTTCAGGGATTTTTGGTCCAAAATTTTTTTTATCAGACTATAGTGAGGGGGTCTCGATGGTCCTGGGATTTTCAATACAAAAATATTTTTTTTCAATACAAAAATCCGACTACCACTAATAAAGCAAGGATTTTTCACACTATAGTGAGGTGGGTCTCCTTGGTCCTGAGAAAAAGGTGGTCTACACTAAAAAACGTGGTAAATTTTTCAATTAAAGTAAATAATGGGTCTAAAAAATTAAATTACAGTAAATTATGGTCAAAAATTTTGAATTACAGTAAATTATGGTTCTAAAAAATTAAATTACAGTAAATAATGGTCCAAATTTTAAAATTACAGTAAATTATGGTCCAAATTTTTCAAATACAGTAAATTATGGGTCTAAAAATTAAATTACAGTTAATTATGGTCAAAAATTTTCAAATACAGTAAATAATGGTTCTAAAAAATTAAATTACAGTAAATTATGGTCAAAATTTTTGAATTACAGTAAATTATGGGTCTAAAAATTGAATTACAGTAAATAATGGTCCAAATTTTTCAATTACATTAAATTATGGTCCTAAAAAATTGAATTAAAGTAAATTATGGTTCTAAAAAAAAATTAAATTAAAGTTAATTAAGGTCCAAATTTTAAAATTAAGTAATCAATGGTAAAAAATTTTAAATAAGTAAATTAAAGTAATAATTTTTAAATTAAGTAATCAATGGTAAAAAATTTTAAATAAGTAAATTAAAGTAAATTAAAGTAAGATTTTAAAATTTAATTACAAAATAATAGAAGGTGTTTGAGAATTGAAATTTTTTAATGAAAATTTTTATGGAATAATTTTTTAAGTTAATTTTAAATGGAAATTTTTATGAAATAATATTAATAATAATAATAATAATAATAATAATAATAATAATAATAATAATAATAATAATAATATATCGACCAAATACATAAAAATGAACTAGTCACATAAAAATTTACCAAACAAATAACAAATGTAAAGATATAAAATTTATTCATCCAATATTTGCTTGTAATAAGCTCTTCTTAATTCTGCTAGTAAAATATGAACAACTTCTTTCATCTTATATTCTTGGCAGCATCTACATCTAAACGGACATGGTAATTTCATTGGATCCATACATACTTCACAATCGTATTTTAAGAGCAAGTGCCAATTCTGGTGCCAATACGAATGTAAAGAATGAATACTTGCTCTTAAAATCAGACATGGTGATACCACAATTCATATTTTTATTTAGATAACCCATATTTCTAATAATCGATTGCATATAACTTGTACTATAATCATCATTCTCAAAATCTTGACTATATTTTTCACGATAATCACTTCCTTTACTTAAAGTTATGGACTTGACATTAAAGTGATCAAATATAGAAAATGATTCTGAAAACGATCCACTAAATTTTTTACTAGATTGAAATGCAACAAGAATAAAATTAGGTAGTCGTCTATCTCCAAATATTTGTTCTTTATAAAAAGAGGAAGAACCAATAGGTAATGAGAAATCAACAACTTCTTTGCTTCTTAAAGGATAAATTGCATTTTTGTAAACAGACCAATTTGATGTCCTGCCAAAACCGATGGTTCAACACGAACTCTTCTAACCATTAATTTTGCGTCTAATAATAAAATTTTCGGTTCAATTTTCGCACAAGTTAAACTAAGTGTTGGATTTGATCTTGTTAATTTTAATTTGAACACTAACACCTGGTAGTAAATATTTAGGTTGATCAAAGAAATCAAATTGAAGTGGGGAACATAAAGAAAAGGATTTTGATTTTTCAATCCATGTTTTTCTCGTAAGATCTTTGTTAGTATACCCCATTCCACCTAAGATGTTCGTTTAGTATCTCCGTCATAATTTATAAGTGTTTCAATTAATGCTTTGTGGGCAAATCTATCATTTGATCCTTCAACTTGATTGAATTAAAAATTAATTCAACATCTTTAAAAAGGGTTTGGAAGAAGAAATTATTTGGAATTACTTCTGATTCGCCTAAATTCTCACCTAAATTATTAACAACTTTCAATTGAATATATAACAAGGTATCATTCAAATCTAAATATTCAGTCTGCGATCCGTTTATGTAAAATTGAATCGAAGAAGAACCAGCATCTGTAATTGAATTTCTTGGGTATATATCTTCAAATACTCCATGTTCAATCACTGCTTGGGGAGAAGGTCTATCAAAAAGACATAATTCTGATTTAGCACAAATCATTTTTCAAAGATGGTACCATATCCTTTCATTCTTTTGTTTATATGTTTCTTCATAATTTTTCGGCGTTTAAGTATTCCGCCTTTTTGTTCTTTAACATTTTTAAATACATCGGATACTTTATTAATTACTTCTGGTAAATGTTGCATCACAGCTGGTAATGATTCTTTAATTTCAGAAATTGCATTTGATTTTAAAGCAGGCAAGATATTTGCATTGTTATTTATTACGTCATTAGCTGTTTTCATACCAAAATTTCCTATTCGTCTAAGAATTGGGAGTGCAAATCTACCTATTGTCTTTAACCAACCGGTTCCATATTGTTTAACAACAAAATATGGTAAATCACCACCCGATTGGTTACTACTATAAAAATGTATTATGTCAGGATTACTCATTTATTTTACGAAAATGTAATGTCAAGTATGTTTTATCTTCTTTTCCAAATATATATTTTCCACTATCATCTCGTATATTGATTTCTATATTGTTTATATATGAAGACGATACAGGTAAGTACATTGGATTCTTTTCAATTATTTGTACTAAATCATCTTTTTTATGTTTTTCCACCCAAATACATTTCAAAACAGGGACCAATGTATCACCAACAATAATTGGTTCGATAATATTTGTATAGATCATCAATTGTTGATTGCGTTGTAATACTTCAGGTTCTTTAAAACCAATAATAAGTTTGTCAGTATATGCTTCTTCTAATAATCCTAAACTATTGGCTAAAAATTTACTAAATTGAACTTTACTGACATCATCATCCATTACAATTTTAACGATTTTTCCTTTTTGAATATCAACAGATTTAAATGGACGAGGATAAAAGGTTGATAGTTGATCATTTATTTGTGAAAGATCTGTTATGATATTTTCTTCGAATGTATCAGTAAACTCGACATCGTAATAATATTGTATAGTTAATCGAATTGTATCAAACTTTATTTTTCGATTATTTGGAAGAATAGTGATTTTGTTCATTGTTTGTTTAAAATTTATTTCTTTTTCTGAAAATCCCAATTTTTGTGCTTCTTTAATACTATCGAATTCTACTTTAAAAGGAAAATATTTACAATTAATGTTCAATGTATTTCCATCAATATATATTAAATAAAATGGAGAGTCGTGACTGATTGTATATTCATTTTTTTCTTGGTTAAAGTAAAAGTATTCATAACTTAGTTTCTATAAACCACTCTTTTGCCATTTCATCGGTCATCTTCGCTATTGTCGCCGCTTCCCATAACATCGATGCCGCATCTGTCAACAAAAGATCCAGTGCGTCTACTAAACTTTGATCTTCTATTCTCAGCATTTCGGCTTCAGATCCAACTTTTCCGTCAAACTTTCTTACATTAAAATTTAGCATCTCACGTGCTTGTTTTGACAAGGAATCTAGCATATTCTTAGTTCCTTTCTTTTTTCCCATCGCATTGATTTCCTTGGCGTGGTCGCCAGTTATGATGTCTTCAACTTCTAAATTCATAAAATCAATAAATCAATAATAAATGCAGTTAAAATATATTTTCCAAAAAACGCTATATTCAATATTATTAAAACAAACAACTTTCCATAACTATATTTACTATTATTTTCAAATTTTATATATAAATTGCAAAATAATAAAATTTTTTAAGGCAAATATTTATCTTTTTCAAAAAGTCAATGAGTTTATAGTTTCAATTAAATTTGAAAACTCTTTAAACAAGGTTCTTAAAAAATTCGTCAGTTTCCTTGTTTAAATGCCAATTTGAGTGGTTATTTTATTCTAATTTTTTAAATTTGTAAATTAAGAATGTTATTAAATTAAAATGCGTAGTATTATATCAAATTTAATTTAATTCCAAAATAAAGATATATGTCAAACAAGTGATTTCTTTGATTTTGTTTTTGTTGTGTTATTGTTTTCCCTTTAATATTTCACTTGTTCGAATATTCACAAAATTTAATATAGGTATTAAATTTTGTTCTTATAAAATTTTTTACTAAGCTTAAATTTTATTTTAATAAGATTCAAAATTTTAAAAATATATAAAACTTCGGTATAAATTTTTATGAATAGATAAATTTGAATTTTAAATTTATTAATTTTAGAATTAAGATGTTTAATAAGTTTTCTCAATATGGATATTTTTCAGTTACCAGTGACGAAGATAAAATTAGCGGCAATATTGTTGAATGTTTCGAGTAATTTAGTTTAGTTAATTTTCATTTTAATACAGTTTAGTTTGAATAATTCCCGTGATTGTGCTGCAGCAATTCTTTGTGCACACGATGGTACCGAAGTGTCGAATTTGATTATGCATAATTTAAAATTAGCTTTAAGATCATCACTATTTACTGATTTAACAGAAAATGTAGATATTAAAGAATATTTATTGGACATATTTACTTCTTTTGATAAAAAATATCTAAAAGACGCAGATCAATATTTACGGAAAAGAGGATTATTAAATGAACGTTTATCGAAAGTTGAGGTTTGATATTTATATAATTTACATAGATCAATTAAATTTATATTTATTATAAATGTTACATAAATTAATTTTTATTAACTAAAAAATGCAAGCATTCTAATATTTATAGATAAGTTAGTGGAATTTAAACACATTCCTCTAGGTGACGTATCATCCAATCAGAAACATTTTAAAGTCTGTCACCAATAAGAACCCTGGATTGATCATAAAATTCAAATTCACCAGTTTAAGGCCAACTTCCTCCGGATGTCACTAAAGATGAGGACTGATTAACCAAAAATTTAATTAATTTAAACAAAAAATTTCAAATTTCTGAAAAAGGGAAAAAATTTCATTTAATTAATTTTTTAGTATTTTGTTTGTTTATTTTAGAATAATTAAACTTTTATTAAATTATATTATTAATTATTTTGTATATAATTATGCGATCACAAAAGCACTTAATAATATAATCAATTTTATTGAATTTGTTTAGTGAATAATAATGGCAGTTGAGCAATTGAAATATATCAGGTTCAATCATTATGTTTCCTAATAAATAAAATTAATTAATTCTGAAATAATTTTAAATTAAATATTGGATATAAGAATTTTTTAAAATAACTTAATTTTTTAATAATTATTATTATTATTATTATTATTATTATTATTATTATTATTATTATTATTATTATTATTATTATTATTATTATTTCTAATTTTTCAGTTGGATACTGAAATAGAATATCTATATAAATCCCTCGAAGAATTAGAAAGAATATCTAAATGTGGCTGTACTCTCAGTTTAGCAATATTGCTTAATGATAAGTTGTATGTAGCACATATAGGTAAAATATAATGAATAAAATAACTTAATTTTGTTAAAAAAGGCGATAATCAAATAATTATTTCTATGAATGACGAAATGGCAGAAGAAAATAAATTTGTATTATTAACTGAAGAACACAATTTCTATAATAAAGATGAATTTCAAAGAATCAAAAATGAATGTGAATTAAATGCGAATGGGTTGAGAAATTTATATGGTAAATCTTATGCTAGATATCATTCCCGTTGTTTGGGTCATTATGAAATGAAATATGAATATATGAACATGGAGATATTTCGGTTAATTTATATATAATTATTACTTAGTATTGTTTCTCTCGCTCCATAAATACTTTTCTTAATAGTAATTATAATTATTGATTATTAATCAATTTCATTAATTTTTCATTACATATAAGATTTATATATATGCAATTTTCCAAATATGGATGAGTTGATTTCATAATGAAGAATTTACCTAGAAAACCCTATCAAAATTAATGCCTAGAATAATTATGTTCAAGTAAACTAAGTACTTTAAGTACAAATTGGATTTTTGGTGAAAATCTTTCATGATAAATGTTTCTTAAATGGATGAAGTTTATCGAACTTAGAACGATGATTGACTAAGATTTGGAAAGATTATTCGTACCAAAGCGATTGTTAATTTAATAGAATTTCAAGTATTCAAGCGGATTTAATGCATCACGGAAAATTCCTCTCACAATATTGTAATGATTAAAGTGTGTGTTAAAGTAAATATTTTACAGTAATCGGAGGAAAAGGAGAGGAATAATGCAAAATTACCAAATATAATTGCTATGTTAAATTAAATATTTATTATCTAACAGAGAGGCCAAATCTCAACCGATTATATGCGTTCCCCAACTGACAGATGGGATTAAATTAAATTCTAAATGGTGTTATATGTTATTTGTGTCCAGTGGGCTCTATTATTTAGTAATGGAGTTGATTTATGACCGAGATAAAATTGCCGGTGAAATAGCCAACGAATTTGTAATGATTAGAAAGCAGAGGCCGAATTTAATTTTATCTGAAATTTGTGAAGTATATTTTATATGGTGAATTATATTTTATTTATTTATACATTTTCCCAGTTGGTCATTTATAAATATCTAAACATTTATAAAGCCGCCTTTGATGAAGATAGCAATTTAAATACGGATTTCAATAAAATGGATCACGAAGAATTAACAATTATGGCCATTAAACTTCCCCAATCAAATGCTGTAATTCATTCAAATTTATTATTTTTTTATTCTTCAAAAATCTTTTAGAATATATTCGAAATTATACGTAATTTTTATAGGAAATCGATAAAAAATATATTGGATATAATAATATTATAAATAGAACTTAAAAATAAATCTTAAAAATATTTCAGTATTTTAACACGTTCTGTGCGATATGGCATATTTCCATACATTGCGGCAACCTTCTAAGTTCCGCCCCTACTTGAGATATCTTCGTGGAAGGTTGTGCGTAATTTACAGCTGGTGAGTACTATCTTGTAAGGTAATAAAAACTCGTGCTTCACCAGGGGCACTTGTATGTGAATTCAGATATTCATAATATTATAGCGAATGGTCACGTCGCACGCAACGTGTTAAATACATTTTTTCCAGTTCAACTGGATAATTGCTAGAGTTCGTCACTTCAATTTTATTGGCATTAATCATATGAATTCACACTTCATAATGTTTTGAAATCGGTTCCTCTTATATTTATATTAGAATTATCGGCGATTACTGTTGACGGGTATACAGAATACTAGAAAAATTAGCAGTCAACAGAAAATATTATAATATAGCAAAACGATCAATAATTTATATTATAAGAAACATACAAACTTGCACGTGTGTTGAAAATTCATTAGTAGTTACGTCTACCAAATTATTATAGGATTCCAAACAGGATAGGAAAAATGAATAAAATGGCATTATTTTTATCTAATAAATTAAGGAACCATCCATTAACCCTTTCGCTGCGCATTGCTTCTTGAAATTACGTTTTCTTATACCACTTAATTGATTTTCTAACAGTTTCCGTAGAGCTTAGCATCATATCACTTCTATCAACAGACCCCATGTATTATACATAGCAAGTATAGTCGTGTTGAGCAGCAAACTATTTTGAAACAATATGCGAATATACTCGTTTGGAGCGTATGTGGCACGGTTTTTTTTGCGATAATATACGCGCGGAGCAGCGAAAGGGTTAAGGACATTGCATATGAAAGGGGGAGGATTCCAATTCTTAGAACATCCACTTTCAGTTACTAAGGTACTTGTCAAGGAAACCAAATTGAGATTGAATATTAAACAGAAACTGAGTGTCAGGAAATAATCGATGTAAGCAACAGCAGTTTGTCTGTGTCTCAGCTGTTTACAGAAATATCTTCGTTATTTTCAGAGCATCATTAAAGGACGAGTGAATAAATAAAAAAACTTTCAAGTGCATCGATAACGACTGATAACTGATTTAATATTTTAATTCAAAGTTATTTTAAACTCTATTGCCATGAAAACCATAAAATGGCACTTTAATTTTTCCAAATAAATTTGTAGGTTTTACTAATTTCTTTTGTTTAAACGCAATAATATCGTTTCTGTAAATTTGGTGGTAATTATTAATATAGTTATTCTTTTTCGTAAGTGGTATTATTTTATTTTGTATTCCGGTAATACAATTCTAAAAAATATTAATAAATAGTGATTAAAATTGGAGGGTTAATAATATGAGATTTTTATACTATAATTAACTGAATAATAATAAATAATAATTTTTGAAAACTAAATATTTATAGGTGTTGCTTTCAGATAGCGATGAAGTTGATTCAAATGAAAGAGATGAAAACTCAAACGAAGTAATTAATTTAAAATTCGAAAACTTTTACATATTTATAGCAATTTCCAGATGTTCAAACTGTAGTTTTTCCATTTCCATATTTAACTTTCGACCAATGGAACTGTGCGGAATCTAAAATGACAAATAAAGAATTAGAGAAATTTAATGCAATATTTTCGTTGACAAAAAATGAGGAAAATTTGATTATCGAAGAGGAAGGTAATAGCATGATGAAATTGAGTAGAGCAACAACCATAAATGATAGCAATTTATCCAATGATGTTTCATCGAATGATAATTTCTCCGATGACCCAATCCCTGATTCTTTAAATAATGAAATGAGTAAATGTGGATTGTGATTTCATTTATTACGGTTTTGCATTTTATTTCACTGTAAATTTCGGCTATCTAGGCTTTTGTAAATTGTTTTTTACAATCAATTTTTTAATATTTAATATTAATAATAATAATCGAAATTTCAAATGATTGGTAATATATTGGTAATTATAATAATTATAAAATTAAGTACAAGCAAAATATATCCATATGCAGAAATTAGTGTCACTAATTCTGATTCCGATTTGATTTTTACTGATTCCAATGGTGTTATAACAATATTTATTCCTTATCTCAAATTTTGGGCTATTTATGACAAAATTTTATTTATGAAAGATTTGCAAATGGTTTATGATTATTTCCCATATTATGATACAAGTTTATCAATCTATGACAGTGGAAGCATATTGAAGGAAATCCATGGACTCAAGATTATATTTTATCTAAATTTTTCCAATTCCTTTAATATATCAGAATGGATTGTTCTGTATAGTAAAAATAATGTTTATTTTACAATTTTGACTTTTTCAATTTTTCATAAATTTCAACCGGTTTTAAACATCAATTGGAAACCATTTTATTTGAATGAAAATTATCAGAAAATTGAAGGGAAATCCATTGTCATTGAATGCCAAGTTCAGAATTTCTCGATTTTCAGTATTGAACACATTCATTTTCTATTTCCAGTAGAAACAGTTTTTCAGAAAACTATTTATGGCCAATATTCTATTAAAGTATTTTTAATATTGAAGCCAATTATTGTTAACAAAACGCTCAATTGTTCTTTCGGTTCGTGGAGCATTGTCGATACTTCTATTTTACAATTTCCCTTAAATCCAACCAATGAAGAAAGTTCTGGGAAAGGCAAATTAATGATTTTACTTCTTTCTTTTTTTGGGGTGTTATTTGTGCTGTTGTTGGTTATTGTAGTTTATTTTTTCAAAAAGTTCAAAACGAAGCAAACTTTTATAAGAAGTAGAGCCCCAAGTTTTATGAGGAAACCTCTTTTCATCTCACATTCCTTAAATGAGGATAGCTTCAAATCACGATTGCGACATTTAACTTGAAGAATAAAATAGAAATATTAAATTTGGACGTTTGACAATATGAAACGACAACTGAATTGAAATTTAAAAATAGGCCTAAAATGGACCTTCTGAATATTGGTTTTAATTGATAAATTGTATTTTTTTATTTGTAAAATAGGATTTCAACCACCCAGTCTATTAAAGAATTTCAAATTCCAAAATATAATCTTATACTTATTTGAATTAAAGTCTTATTTTCATCTCTCTATATCTTTTGGGTTACAGGATAAATTTTGCTGGACATGAGAAATTCGTATGTAAAGATTACTGCATAAAAATTACGTGTCCTAAAATAGATATAAGAAAGCTCAGCGGCTTACTCGGAGAAAAGTATTAATTTGTTGGGGTTACCAGAAAAAACCAAAAAATATGAATATATAAAAGAAAGGCATAACAATTATTGGTAAAATCAATAAAAGTGCAAAATTAATTAACTTACAAAAAATCAATATTGAACGGAGGTATCGGGTATGGTTGAGCGATAAATTGATAGACGAGTTTAAAAATTATAATGAAAATTTAATAAGGTGTTCACAGGGAAAGTTAATGCGCAAAAACAAATTAATTAATCTGTAATGGAAAGTCAGAGTCCATGGGAAACGCGAGCACTGAAGGAAAGCCGATGCGCAATGAGACCCGATAGATCAGATAAGAGAGTCAATATTTTGAGCCCCAATCTAGGATAAACAAATTTGGAAACCCTCAAATGTTTGCCTAGGATTCCCGGGAAATAATTAATTGCGATTCTCTAGATAATTGCCTCTCGGAAACAAAGAAGCCGCTAGTTGGTCGAAGAAAAAAAGAAAAGAAGCTCAGAAAATCCAGCGATCAATAATGAAAAAAAAATTCTAGTAATTCGAAAAAAGTTTAAGACTCGTACCAGAAAAGGTGATTGCCCCTTGAGTTATCTACCTTATCGAGAGAGAGATGCAAATAGTGACAAATTGTAATTTATTTGAAATTGAATAAAGTATTCTGTGTTGGGTTTCGACTTATTTGTTTGAATAAGAACACAAGAGTCAGAGAAAGAACCGACTTTAAAAATAAAATCCCAACAAATTTCAATTATCAAAACAAGATTATAATTTACGATTATGATAATATATTAACTTTCTTAAACTATATTTATACAATTTCATGATTTTGAATCTGAATCCGTATCCGAATTCGATTCCGAAGTCATTTCGGGTTTTATTTCTTTCGTTTGCCAATATGATCGTTTTAAAATACTTGGTCGAATTTTTTCATGATACTCTGAAATTGAAATCTTCTTTGATTTCAAGTCTTTGAAATAAAAACCAAATATTACTCCAAAAAATGTCATTAAAATGCCCGCTGAAGTATAAAATAATATTTTAAATTTCAGTGATATTAACTGTTCTTTTTCAGGAGTTTTTGTAAATTTAAAAGTGGTAATTTCATTGTCAACTGTTGTCCAGCGGCCGAAAGTACAGGTAAGGGTTTTTTGGTAAACACTTCGCGTTAATTTGATAAACGCAATCACTTCTAGATTACTAAAGATTGTCTTTTTGAATACTGTTCGTTTCGGAAACTTAAAAGAAACAATTTGCTGTTGATTTGTTGAAGTGAAATTGACTACTTGGCAAAATATTACAATTTTGTCATTTTCTTCCCTGATAGTAAAATTGGCCTTTTCATAGTGATACCAACCAATAATTACAGTTGGCGGGAGTTTCGGATACACTTTAAAACTTTCCATCTGTGTTTTGATAAAATCCTTTTGATATACCACATCCCAGGATGTTGAATCATCCTTTTCCGATTGAAATGAAATTCCGAAGCTAAGATTTTTCCCGAAATCAGACTCTGCAATATTCACATTAATGGTACATATAAATATATAATGCTTTGCCGGCTGATACTGAAACATTAGAATATTGTTTCTTAATATTAAAATGTAATCAAAATAGTACCAATAGCTTTCGTATGGTGTTATAACGTCAAATGTTATACGAGAATCAGAATAAATTCTTGATCCAAATGTATTAAGCTTTACAAAAGGATAATCTAGATTACAGCCGGTCTTAAATATATAGTATATAAATACAAAGATTATAAATTTCAAATTTTCCATAAAATTCAAAAATAATTGATATTATAGAATATATATATATATATATATATATAATAANACTAAATTCATTTATATTTAGTGATACTATTTAAATAATATCACCATATTAAAACATTGAAATAAATGAATGGAAGAATTCAGAGTCTGTTGAGTATACAAGAAATGGGAATCCAAAACCACCAACATTTTCATTGGTCAATTCGTGGGTTAGGGAATCTTGGGATGATATGAAAATCGAAACTCTTAAAAATTCAATAACAGCAGCAGGTTTTAGCGAAAATTATGAGGATTGGCATATTGCCAAACACGATGTATATGGAGTGGAGTTCTGTAAGGCGTGGATTTCTTCAAACACCGAATCCCGATTAAATAACGAGTCTATACTTGATGAAAATGATTATTATGAGGACGTTGAGTATTTGGATGATGATGATGAATAAATTTTTGATAATTATCTAAACTTATTTTTTATTAAAATGACCAAAGCAGTGAATAATATCACTATATTTTTTTTTGATGATATTATTTTTATAGTATCACTGATACTATTCGGTGATATCCGTTATATATATATATACAAACAAGTCTGTTTAGGTAATTAATTGAAACGAGAAAATTATCGAATCCAAAACAAAAATATTAACTTTTTGAAGTAAAAATATAGATATTAAAGAATTTGTAGTATTTATTTTTAAAATAAATAATTAGAAAATATTTCAATTCAATGTGTTTAAATCACATTTCATATAAAGAAATTCCGAAATTTATAATGTCTCATCCTCAATCGAAATTATATCGACAGAAACATTTGACTAGCTTAAATCATCCATACGATTTGAATTGTAAAGTAAAATAACATTTGATTCAACATTTCGTAAATTTTGTACTCAGATTTTAAATTTACACATTTTTAAAAGAACGTGCACCTAATCCATTCACTTTTTATATTAAACTTAAAACTAGAAAAAAATTATTAAAAATATTAAATAAAAATTAAAAACACATTAATTTAACAACAATGACGAAAATTGTTTTATATTTTATAAACAAAATATTTATTATTAACTTATTTATATGGAAAATGTAACAATTATATCAAATTCCGACCAAAACCATTAGCGACTAATGAAATGATATTTACTATTTTGCGAAATTTTTTGTTTTGTTTTTGAAGTAATCTTGTGTCGATTAAAACCAAATTTTAACAAAAATTAAGTCATATTAACATCGTATTTAATATTTTTAATTCTATTTTTTAAACAAAAGTAGATCAAATGGCAACTTAATCTGAATTTTAGGAGGAAAATAAAACATCACATAAAGTGAAACAACGCAAAACAAAAAAGTTATTATTATACACCTACCATAAATAATAAGAACAGATGTTACGAGCAATTGGTAATTTAAAAGATTTATTTTTCATTAAATTAACATTTTTAAAAATTATTGGTTAACTAACATTTATTAAGCAATATGGGTTATTATTTATATTAGCACAAATATTTGTTGTGCTAGAACTGAATTCTAGACCCAAATCTCGAAAATGTGACGAAATGTGGTGACACATAACACGCACACCTAGCATTGAGTTTATTTAAAGAAACTATATACAACACCAAATAAACAACGATAATAATGAGTAAAAATAACAGAAAATAAAAACATCTAAATTAAGAAATAAAACGAAACAAAGGCAAGAAGTATCACATGAAAATCGACTCAAACACAACAGAAAAGCATAAAAGTACAAAAATGAACTCGAGCGAAGTCGAAAAACTGTAGAAAATCTAAAATAAGAGAGAATTCTAGACAAAAACCCAGAACAATCCATAAAATGACGAAATCCATCATGGATGCCATTCAATACAATAAAAGTTAACAAAAATAAATAATTTAGTTTAAAGAATAAAAATGTTAATAAAAATCCTAAAGAAAAAACGATTCTAAAATAAAAATTAAAATAAATTAAACATGGAATATTCTGGAAATGCCCAAATCCATTATGGAAACAAAATTAACAAAAAATAATTCAAAATTAAAATTTTTAAAAATAAAAAGAAAAATTATAGCACAAAAATTGCCATTAAAATCGTTAAAAATCAAAAATAGAATATTCTAGAATCGAAAAGAATTCGAGTTTGTTTTACTGCATCAATGTACACACACGTACTCGAACACAGGAAATAGGTATATATACCGCCACATTCTCGTCACAAATTACTCTTTTATGCCAAAATTTTTGTCCAGTTAATTAGTAACACTGAATTCGAACCTAATAGTAAGGAGTTATTCCATTGTTATTTTTATATTATTTGTGTTTTTATTATATGATATAATCTCATTAATTATATTTTTAAAATGGAATTTCTATTTCTTTGGATTTTATCTTATGATGCAAGAGTGATTAAAATCGCTGCGATTCGGGATTGATTGTCGATTTTGGCCCGTCTTGTATTCAACTTTATCGCAACTTTATCATTGATGGGTACACAACTTCGATGATTGCAGGTCACTGCCTGGTATGCACATATCTATATTTATATGAATTGGGGTCAAAATATAGCCAGTTAACGTTGGCTAAATGTATTAAATCAAACAATATTAATATATAGATTTTAGCTTATATTATATTTAAAAATAAAAATTATAAAATTACTATAGACATCAACTGTTACCTAAATATACTAAATTAACTTATCTTAATATATACTTAACTGATATTTTATTTAAAAACATAAATTATAAATTTTCTTACGAAAACCCCCCTCAAATTCATATAGTTGTCAAATATTACCTAAACATACTCAAGTAAATTATCCTAATATATATTTAACTTACAAACCTATAACTTGTAACTTTTATAATTGACCTCACTCATATCGTGTAACTTTTAATTACTCCCCTCAAGGTATATAGTAGTCAAACCCATACCGTACAATAATAGGAACAATATTTATTTTACGAATATATATATAGGTATATATATATATATATATATATATATATATATATTATATATATATATATATATATATATATATATATATATATATATATATATTATATATATATATATATATATATATATATATATATATATATATATATATATATATATAGGTATGTAAGTAACAAACTTAAGGAAATATAATAATTGAAATTTTCCTATGCCAACCCTCCTGGTTGTACAATAGTTGAAAACATAAGCATAATGCTGCTACGTATTATATAAGTATGTATAGGAAGCGTAGAAACTACAATTGGAAAATTTTTCTAAACCACCCCTCCCTAGTGGTATGATAACCGAAAACATAATTATATTACTATCATATAAAAATATGTAAGCAACTTAAAAGAAAATATGCAGCTTGAAATTCTTCCTAAAGTACCCCCCCCCCCCCCCCCGAGTCGGGTAATAGTTAATAACAATATTGACAGTAATATTATAAAGTATATTACATCGAGAAAAGTTCAAATTTATAAATTTTATAAGTCACCCCCCGGTCGTATAATAGCCCTATTAATAAAAGTAATATCAATTTAAGATATGTATAGTTATATGAAACTGAGAGGAAAATCAAAACTTACAATTTTCGTAAGTACTACCCCGGTTACATAGTGGCTGAACTAATAGCAAGAGTATTGGTTTTCATATCAGATGGCATTTATTAGTTCAAGATTTCGTAACGATGATCAAGACATACCCATATTTTCAATAAACAGGCTTAAACATCCGAGCAAAACATCACAGAAAATAATTTAAATAATTTTATTATCATATACACAGGTTTTCAAATGATTCAAGTTTGAGAGAGTCAGGAAATCAGACATACATTGAGAACTCTTCGATACATATGGGTCTTCACACAATTATGGATGAGAAATTTACAGATGTCAATTATTCATGGATTCGGAATTCGTTCAACTACATTGCATCGCCTTCGGTCAGCAGGCATCAATGTCAACCTGCAGCCGAGGATCTTTCGCCAGTGCTACGATCGCCAATGAAATTATTCTGTAGGTATCAGGTGATACGTTAGTTGAGGATTGCTACTAATCTTGGTGATATTGATTGGGCAGCAAATAACGAAGCCTCTAGTGCCTCCATCTTTTCCCTTCGTTTTGCTATTCGATCGGCTCGGGACGGCCGTTTGCGTTTCTTTGGAATTGAATTGGCAGATTTTTCAGTGTTGACGGGGTGAGCGATGAGAAAAGTCTCATGAACTATAGGTGTAGAAAGAGCAGGGTTCTCCGTTGACTTACTCAAGACAGGCTCTACGATTTCCGGTAACTCAGGTCCATGTCCTGCACAACTCGTTGATGTTGAGGCATTCAACTCCTCCGCTCGATGGTGAAGCGGGAACCCATTCACTTTATCTTTAATCGAATATTCCCTAACTCTTTTCTGTAATTCCGACTCGGAGTAGATCTTGTGAAGAGCTTCGGATTGCGCTTTGATAGTCAGTCGTTGACACCTACTCTCCTCTAAGAGACTATCACGGCAGTGCTCTAATCTGAGGACCTTCCTCTTCTCCTCTTTCATTTGTGGCGGGGAGAACTACGTGTGCTCAAGCGTGTCGATACGCTTCTTGAGAACCCTTATGTGCTCTTGTTGTTTCTTGATATCCATGTTTTTGTCTGAACAGGAAAAGCACGGCTGTGATTTAATCATATGAATGAAATGAGCTATAATCAAACAAATAAATAAATAAAAATTGTTTTACTTTGTCTTAATTCTCTTATTCAAAGTGCTAAATCGATTTGTCGGATCCTCCGGAATGAAGCTGTAATAATTCGAATTGATATCTAAAAAGTTATCCCTGGAGTTTAATCGTAATGTCCCTGTGATTTGCTAGTTCTAATTGATTAGAAACCTGTCGTAAGAATTTAGAAATTAAAATTTCAAATTGTCGCTAAAATTTTACCTGGCGTAAGAATTTAGAAATTAAGGGAACTAACTAAATGACCGCTTTATATATTAATTATCGTCCAATCAGGACTTAGTTGGGGTGTAATTTCGCTATTTTCTTTATTTTTTTAGGTTTTTATTCGTTTTCCTCAAATTATTTATTTGTTTTAATCATCTATCTTATTTGGTTATTAAATTTTTATATTTTTACTTATTTTGGTGGGTTTTCCGTTGATCATTTTGCGTATAGTTTGCTATTTTAACTTTCTTTTGTGTTTATTTTATGTTTTTATGCTTAATTTTATTTATTTTGATTCTCGGTTGTTGTTTCGTTGTCCGATTTTAATTATTTTTTTTATTTGTTTTTATGGTCACTTGCTTTGTAGTTTGTTGGTCCTTATACATGGTTTCCTTACTCGGATTTCTTGATGGTTTTAATTTATTGTTTTCTCTTTTTATTTAATTTTCCTACTCACTTAGTTATTCCACTAAACTTTTTTTAATATGGTATTTTATTTTTATTTAATTGTAAAAATGGTACTTTTTAATAGGGTTGTTAAACGAAAATCGGAAATCCGATTTTCGATTTTGAAAACGATTATCGGTTTCTTTATTTCACAAAACGATAATCGGTTTTGTTTGTCTTTTACATATTATACAGATAAATTGAATGCCGGGAATTTAATTTTGTTCATTGTTTACTACTGTATCCATTCAATTTTACCGACAGAAAGGGGCAGTTTTTTTCAACTCGTCAAAACTCCTTACAACGTGTTTGTACATGAGTCAATCTTTTCAATTATCCCATTCCTGTAACAACGGCAAGAGGTTGCTCTAGTATTCCAACATATCTCACCGACTGACCAGTTATTTGTCAGTTGATGTCCGTAATCGGCAACCGCTGATTTGTTTTATACAGCCCCTGACAGGTACTGTGCCCATTAAATCTTTTAATCGGGACCAGCTGAGGCCAAGGTTGTGGTTGTGTGTTTTAGTATTTGCATTTTGCCGGTTTTTGTTTGGCAACCTGATATTTGTTGCCGAAATCGGCCACCAAAGATTTGATTACTGCAGTCCATAACAGAAGCTTAGCTATTAACCCCCTTGACAGGGACTAGATGTGGCCGAGGTCGGCGATTTTGTGTTTAGTCCGTGAAGGTCTATTTTGCAATCTGATATCTTGCATCTGCGAACCGGTTAAAAGTTTATTCTGGTTTTAAGTTAAAACCAGAATAAACTGAATTGCATACCGCATCATCTTCATGAAAGCCAGATGTAAAGAGATCGAAAGACATGTGCCATTCCTCGAATCATAATGTTTAGTTGTTTACCCATTGAAATATGGAAGAGAGTTGGACACTAGGATAAACTTCAAGTTTGGGTGACGACCATTCTCAAATTTATTCAGTTTGTTGATCTTTTGACAATGTCTAAGAGGCTGCTCAGGTCGAAGTAAATTGATTTTCGGGATTTTAATTTATGACAAGATTTTGGAAAGTCCAATCCATGGTTCAAATCTACTATAAACATATAAACTGTTATATAATTTCCATTCATTCAGTTAGTTGCTCTTGTAGTAGCTGTTATTAATCCATATAATTGAAAATTGCGGTTTAGTTTGAATATTACGTAATATTCAATAAACATTTTTTATATTATCTAAATCAATACAAAATCAGTTTAAATTTATGGCTTTCCGTATAAATAAGTCTGACGTCTGGGACAATTTTGATAAAATTTCGGCGACGATGGCACAATGTAAGCTCTGTGCACAGCAAATAAGTAGGAGTGGAGGTACTACGACTGGGTTGCATGCACATTTGCGTAGCAAACATGGTGGATTAACAACATCTTCAAATACTCAAACACGATTGACTGCATTGATTACAACACAAAGAAATTGTCCGAGTAGTAAACAGGAAAAAATTACGGCTGCTGTTGCGAGATTGATTTCCGAAAATATGTTGGCAATTTCGCTCGTGGAATCGAAATCCTTCCGTGAATTGATGGCGATAGTGGAGCCAGGATATCGTCCTCCGTGTCGTCAGACGATGACAGCACGACTAACAGCAATGAAAAATAATTTAGTGGTCAAAATGTCGAAATATATCCATGAAAATGTCAAGGACATTGCGATCACTACCGACATCTGGACTAGTGTCACCAATGAAGCTTATCTCAGTTTTACTGCAAGCTACATTGATACAGACTGGAATATGATGACGCCTGTTCTTGGAACAATTCTGATGACTCAACGCCACACACAAGCCGTCATTGCTGACCATCTATGTAGTATAGCTGATGAATGGTCAATAAAAGAAAAAATTGTTGCATGTGTCCATGATGGTGCATCCAACATCAATCATGCAGGCAATCTCAATGGATGGTTTGACGTTCACTGTGCGGCGCATAAATTGCAACTTTGCATCAATAATGCAATGGGCTCCCATGTTGTCACGGATCATCAAATTTCCAAATGTATATCAGCTGCAGCACGACTAGTCGGACATTTCTCACATAGCCCAATGGCAACGGGGGAGCTCCTGAAAAGACAGTTGTCCATGGACAAGGATAAAACGCCACTAAAACTTATTCAGCACTGTAAGACTCGTTGGAACAGCGTCTATGACATGTTTGAACGACTAGTAGAACTCAGATGGCCAGTAGTTGCAGTATTGAGCGACAAAAACGTGGTGAAATTGAACGATGCCAAAACGTTGGGCATGAAGGACGATTATTGGCAACTGATGACTGAATTGCTCCCTGTTTTAAAAGCGTTGCAGATCGTGACGTCCGTCATGTCAGCCGAAAGCCAGCCATCAGCCTCTTGTGTTTTTCCCATGTTATGGGGACTCGTGAAAAATCATTTAACCATTAAAGAAGAAGATTCTGACATTATGGGTGAATTTAAGAGAGATCTTGCTAAGAATATTTCACGTCGTTTTGGATTAGAAAATAATGAAACAGCAAAAAACGAATGCGTTGTTGCATCAATTCTCGATCCGATGTATAAGCATCTTCCTGGATTTCCGGACGATTTCAAAAAGCTGGCGTATGAAAATGTCCGTCATCTCATCAGACAGCTGCCAGATTGCCCCGAACAGCCGAAGACGAGTCGGGATGAAGATAACATGATCCCACCAACTAAAAGATCACGACCAAATCATGATGCAGTTATGTTTCTCCTTGGTGATAGTGCAGCACAACAGGCGCCAGAGGAATCCGACTTTGAATATTACGTCAAATCATCATGGTCGACAAACTCAAGTGAAACAGCCCTGGAGTGGTGGAAACATAATATGAAACTTTTCCCCAAAACAGCTATTCTTGCCCGGAAGTTCTTATGCATTCCTGCAACCTCAGTGCAATCGGAACGATTATTTTCGGCCACTGGACGTCTGATAACCAAGCTTCGTAACCGGCTCCTTCCAGATCATGCAGAATCTTTGGTCTTTTTGAATATGAACCAGGACTTGTCTGATATTTAAAAATAAAATCGAATTTAGTACTTACTTTTAAATGTTTACACTTTGGAATCTTTGTTTTTGATATCTATGGTTTCGATATGTTTATGTTTAATTTTAAAATAAGGCCGCCGCAGCACCGGAAAGTTTTATTTTGATTTATACTTTAGTATATACAGGGAAAATTACCGAAGAAATTGAAAACAAATTTACTTATATGCTTTAACTTTCTACATAAACAGTCAGTTCATATTCTCCTTGTGTGTGGTATAAACTTTGAATAAAACTAATTATACTATACACGTGCGTGAATAGTAATAATGTAAGTAGCTTTGGTTATGCAAAGTGCAAACGATAATCGGTTTAAAATCGGATTTATACAAACGATAATCGGATTGCTCGAAAAACCGATATTAACAACCCTACTTTTTAACCATTCGTCCTTATTTCTAATTCTCACAACTTCGCTCCTATTTTTCATGATTTTTACAACTTCATTCCGGTTTTTTATAACTTCTAGCCCAACACATCTCAAAAATTAGGGGTCATATTATCAATACCAATTATTATTATATTATTAATATAAACATTATTAATATAAACGAAATTGTTAAATTTACAAATTTATATATTTGACCCCTCTCCCAAGTTGAATAATAGCCACGATTAGGGTAATTGCCGGTAGTTCAAATCATATATACATATATGTATGTATATGCTTATATATGTGTGTATAGGAGTGTATATAGATATATTTTTTAAACTCAAAAATCTTATTTGAAATTTTTCTCGAACAACCCCCAACCAGGCCGGGCGTTACGCACAGGCAGAGCAGGTGGCCGGCTGAAGCGGCATACTAAAAAGGGCGTCCGAAGGCGGCCCTCGCCTTTTTAATACTTAATTGCAAAAATTGAAAAACAAAATTCAAATTTAAAATACAAAAAATAAATGTACAAAGAATAATCTCGGAAAAATCAATAAAGCGATTTCCATGCAATAAATAACATTATAGCTATTTCCCAGAGCTTGTATAGGCTACAAGCCATTGCAACATACACTTTAATGTATGAGAGACAAAACTTTTTAGATTTTGATTTTACACCTAATTCCACAAGTTAAAAGTCTCTATAATACATGTTGGTGTGTTCATCAGTCGATGACTCACCATTTATGACAATGTGAAGTTATTTACTTCATTTTATTTATTCAATTTTTTAATTTAAGTAACTTTTAAGGTTTGAATTTTGATTTTATAAAATTATGAGATCACTATTCAAGCTCTTAAATGTTACTTATAGTCAACATTTTGATTATAAATTATTTTTAATTAATTTTCAGGTTTTTTTAGGATTTTTATGACTATGAATTTATTTGGAATTATTTCGATAAAATGTAAGTTAGATTAATATTTTTAACTATAAATAAATAAAGAAATCATGAAACACATTTATTTTTTTGAAGACATTTAAGAAAGAAGCGGAGTAGTTTTTTAAGTTTTTGTAATCTTCTTTACCCAGCTCATTTATATGCCGAATTTTGTCATTTTATTTAATTCTATGAAATTATTATTTTTTTATACAAGTTATTAAAATTTACGATTTTCGAATTTTTTTCTGCAAATGTTGATGGACCTTGTTGAATATTAGAAATGCTATCTTCACACAAAGTCGTTTGACAAGAAATATCTGATATACTTTAAAATATCTTAATTATTTGTAATTAAATGAAAAAATCCTTACATTGTCAATTCTTCACCTTCGCAAAAAGCTAGCGTTTCCAGAGAAATATCTAAAAATCTAAAGAAATAATAACTTCAAAAATATTTTTTAAATAGATTTTACGATGTTTTGTCGTCTTTTATCGAAAGTTCAAAGTAGAGTTGTCCGATTGAAAATCCAAAATTTTTTCCACCATGAATTTTAATATATTAAAAATAATGATATGTTAACAATATGTTAATTACTTTTAACTTTCGGAATAAAAAAAGCTATATTAATTTTGCGTGTATTTTATATTATGTGTGCTGTGTTTGTATGTAAAATTATTTTTCTGTCACTTTCTAAATTCCTATAATAAAACTTTAACTTTCGGAACATTAAACTTTTGCACACAGCTAATTTTGTGGATTGCTATAGTATAATTTTATCGATTTTTTTATAGATTATAGAAACTTTTAACTTTCGGAATTAGGTGTAGGACGAAAAGTTGTCAATTATCTTATACCGGTACACTTATTATCATATTTCGTGTGCTACTTCATATGCTAAGTAATGTACATTAACTCATGCATCACAATATTCTTTAGTCGAATGGTTAAGAACTTAAAAGTAATAGATTGATTGATAGTTAAATATTCTTAAATGTAAAAAAAATATAATAATTAAGTTAACTTTTGACTTCTTTCAACGATAAAATAGATACGAATGTTGATTTCGATCCTGCCAAATGGCCGAAGGTATTGTCAAACTAAATTAAGCAAATCATTGTGGAAAAAGGACTTATAGATATTCCTAATAACTTTTCATATCCTGTGGATGAAAATGAGAGACATTTTTCATCGAAACATTTCCAGTTGGTTTTATCAAATAGAGAACGTATTAAAAAGACATGGCTTGTTTATTCTGTCTCGGAAGATAAAATTTACTGTTTTTGTTGTAAATTATTTTCTTCATTAAGCACAAAGTCTGTTACAGGCTATAATGATTGGAAAAACGAAAACTGAATTTTGAATACGAAGTCACTGACGAACCAATGGAAGATTCAACACAAAAATTTTAACTTGTTTATTTTAATTTGTTAGACGTCGCTATCAACTCAATAGAGGAACGTTTCCAACAGCTGTCATATTATAAAAATACATTTGGATTCTTACATTCCATTTCAAAATTAACTACATGGAAGTAAGACGATATTTTAAAGTATTGTAAGGATTTATAAATTAATCTGAGCGATGGTAATAAAAAAGACATTGACGGTATTCAACTGTCGGAAGAATTAATATTTATTTCAAGTTTGCTGAAACCATCAGATGATCCAGACGATGTTTTGAAATATATTTTACAGAATGAGCTGCTACCAATCTATCCAAATTTGTATATTGCACTAAAATATTATTAAAAATGCCTGTTAGTGTTGCTAGCGGAGAAAGGAGTCTTTCTCGTCTAAAATTAATAAAAAAAACTATCTGAGGTCATCAATTTCACAAAACCGACTCTCTGGGCTATCTATTTTGTCCATTGAAAATGATATTTCGAGAGCAATAGATAAAGAAGATATACTACGAGATTTTGCAAATATAAAAGTAAGAAGAAAATTTTAAACTTTATTATACGACTACTAGATTAAGGTGTCCAATTTTTTCTATATGTAATGCCACTGCATTTATTTTGTATAAGATACTGAATAGTGGCTAAAGAAAGTAAATTTTTTTTTCTTTGTTTAAAGGTCATCGATTTGAAACAAAACCACAAAATTTAAAGTTGTTACTGTAATTATTCCTGATTTATTTTTATATTTAATTATTATTATAGTTTAAGGTAATTTTATTTATTAAAAATTTGCTTTTTTGTTGTATTTGCAAATGAATAATTAACAATTAAATCTGTGTTTTTGTTATTGTACTTAATTCTTCTACTCGTAGTATTTATGTTTTATAGTTCATAAGAAAACTGTTTTTTACTTTTTTCACTAGGCCGTAGGGCGGCAAAATAAACCTTGACTGTGGCAGCAAAAAGTCTAGCACCGGCCCTGCCCCAACTGCGCAAGAATCACGGTATTAATTTTGATTACATAATGGAACGCCCTTGAGAAATATAAGGTGTATTTCAAACCACCACTAAGGCATAAATAAAATATCCATTCAAAATGAAAGATATAGAAAAACGAAAAAACTTTTATTACACGATAAAATTGTTGATTAAGAGTAATAAAAGTGACAACCCAATCAATGTGGGTGCCACTAGAGTAACACCGAGAATCATCAGTTTGGAATTCGCGGGCTCTCTCGATAACGGAATCGACTGATTGGGATAGTCCACTGAGTTTTGGATCAGAGTTTGTTGCACATCAGTTACTATTTCCATAAGTGTCTGGCGACTACACCATAATCGTGCGCTCTGTCATACAGTGATTACAATAGACGTCGGGGACAACTACGACTGCCACGTGATGCCTGGCTCGGCAACGCAATTGAAATTCGTCCTTGTAATTCCCATTTGTGCCATAAACAATTTTGGATTGCATTGAAATCTCCTAATCATCGGACATGAGGGAGATCTTAAATTCCGTATTACAACCAGGTAGACATAACTCCACGAAAAACAACGACTGACAATATAACTGCCAAATATGCATCTCGCTTTGAGTAGAAACATTTGTTCTGGTAGAATGGAAAACTTCAGAAATATGAACCAAAGAAGTCATGGATGATGGTTAGACTGTGCACGCCGAGCCCATCAAATGATTGCTGGACGTCGTTGATGCTCATTTATGTCGTAGGGGATTCTGAAAATACAATATATAAAAATCACATGTTACTAAGCCAAGGAATATCCATATATTACTAATTTCAGATATTTATTTATATTAGGTATTATTAATATAATTTATTAGGTATTATTTATATTAATAAAACAAAAGTTATAATGTAGATTTAATTCACAATTTTACCATTTAATTTGCAATTTAATTCATAATTTCATCACAATTTAATTTTCAGTTAAATTACAATTTATTTTACAATATGGTTAGATAAAAAGATAAAAAAAGACAAAAATTATAAATTACTAGTACACTTCCAAACCAATAGGCATTTTCCGAAAACCGGATCCCCACCAAGGAGATCAATGCTTCCCATTGATATGACGGAGATTTTCATTTTAAGTTAAATCAGATAAGTAAGCATAGGAGTTAAGCATTAAGACCAGAAAATTAGTACCTCTTCGAATTTGTAACTACGGAAATTTGATTCCGAAATTGTAGTTAAACTGTAATCATAAATTCAGAAATATCGCAACATGACGATTACGACGAGGAGGGTCAACGGGCAGAATCCATTACTCGACTCAGAACCAGATGGATCTGGTATAAGATACACTCGTGGAACGACGGTTGCCACAAGATGCGAACCGAACTGGCTAGCGGGAAGATCTGCATCGCCAAACCAAAGACGGAGGCTCTCCCAAATCCAGCCTTAGAGGCAAATGACAGAGCCGTCTCAATTGCTCAGGATGTAATCCGGAACCTCGTGCGGACAGATCGAGAAATTAGATCCGGCGTCCTGGAAAATCCCAGCAGGAACGCCTGGGTTCGCTTCAACCCTACCTTACTCGCCGAACTGAATGCATGGCAAGCCAGGTCGGAACGGGAATCTCAAGCGGCATTCTCCAACCAGAAGTCCAACCCCCGGAAACGTGGCTGACCCAGCAAATCAGGGAAGCATACTGACGACGGCAACGAGGATTCGCCTTTCCGATCCGACGCAACCAACAACTCCGGAATATAGACTATCGTGATTAGCTAACCACTACATTGACTTAATGATTATTATCCTGGGTGTTAATCTCATTTATTATAACTATCAGTTAATATTTAACTACTGTGTTGGCTCAGTTTTTATCCTACCATTTGTTAATCGTATTTGATTATAATTATTATGGGTACGGGTTAACATAAATCGCCAGTAAGGAGTATCCGAAATAGTAGAACGGGTAAAGTAATGTAGCTCTATTAGATTATAATCGATAGCACTCTCAAGCATGAGAGAAGAATATAGTATGTAGGAGATCAACCTAACGATATTTTCTTTAAATTTTCTAGTGTTCAAACTCTTCAAGAATTTACGAAAGGACCGGGAACAAGCCCAGCAACAAGTCGAAAGTCTCCAGGCAAGCATCGCAAAGTTCAAGGGGCGGTGTAGAGAAATGGAACGCACCTGGTCTAGCCCCGAGGATACGAAGAAACGTCTGCGACAAATCGAGCTCTTACAGCTTCAAAGTGCGCAGGATAAAACAGAAATCTGGGCGCTGAAGATACGAGTTCGCAAAATGGAGACGCAGCTAAACCAGAAAACCATCGATGAGCATGTTGCTGCAGCAGTTCGACCAATGTCCACGGAGCTGACGGAAATCTGTGCAACTAAGTCTGTCAAATCAAAGCTCAAGAGGCTAGGCCGGAATGGGAGAGAGCGATTGAAGCGACTCCGGATAGCCGAACAGGATCATCACAACCCAACCCAACTCACAAACAGTAATGTAATGATATAATGAGAGTGCTAATAAAATCGTTGTAATTTTATACAAGTATGTTGAATGTTAGCTTGATAAGGTAGAGTGGGAAAGTTATGGAACTTGGGAAAACCATAAAATTAAGGAACCAGAGCAAATCGGACACATCTTCTACCGATAGTCTGTGAACCCAAAGAGTGCCAGACAATTATAGTGCAAATAGTGCGCTCACTTTTTGCGAGCACTCACCCTCTTGATACAGTACCAACTTCGATAGCTCAACGGGTATCAAGTGGAGGAAACAATTTTTTGTATTCTGGGCTACGCTGGAAACAGTACGAAAGGGTAAAATGTTTGATTGGCTATAACCAACCATATTTGTTAATTGATAACAACGATTCTTCTCATTCAAAGATAAACGCATAAACAAAATTTATTTATTAATTAACACATGTACTACAGCAGATTTCAAATGTTAATCAGTATTCTTGACTTTTGATTCCCGTGCTGATTCGCGGGGTCGTACGCGCTTCCGTGGTGGCTATTCATAATACCACTCTACTGCATCCGTCACCCTGATATTTCGCTGCTGGAAAGTTATCAATTATTTTCTCCATTCCGGATTCAGTTGATTCAGATGTTCTCCATCCGTATTTTCTATCAAGCCTGTCTTGATATTTAACTTCACTCATCCCAACCGAGATAATTGCACGATTTTTTCATTTATCGCTTGTATTCGTGCTGTTTGAGCTGGATTTATGGTTGACTCTCTTTTGTGTACGACCATAGAACATCCATCGTCTTTGTGTGGGTAGCCCTTCCGATTTGTCGGCTAGGTTCAATTCGAAACCCGTTATTCCAGTCCATATTCACTCGCCTGTGGAACTGCGGCTGAACGCTTTAGAGTCGGTTCCACTAGGGTTTAAGCTTCTCCCTCTCGGGGTGAACTGCTCGATAACCACTCGTAGAGGATGGGCCAACTTCAGAATCTTCATATTGTCGTTTCTGATTTGCCATTTGTTGGCTAGAGAAAGATCGATGATAATTTACTTACCGTGTCATAAATAGTTGGCGACTATACCTGTGTGAGGCATCGTGTGTCTATAGGCAAATATCTAGGCAAATTACCAAGTTTGGTATCATCGTCAGCTACTGGATCTCTAGGTCAGCTTTATTACTTATTATTTGATAAAGTTAACAGCTCAATTCCAACGCAATGTACTGAGGCAAATTTCCAGCTTTAATACTACGCAATACATATGTTTGATTGAATAAAAATCTTTTTGTTGATTATAATTCTGATACTGGCAAAAGTGCTGATACTGATTTAATAAAAACCTTTTGGTATTTTGTTATAAAGGACCGACGAAAATTTTTCAAGTTGTTAAAAATCACTCAAATACCATATCCAACAAATCAATCATGGTGAAAGCTGATATGGGAACAGGAACGTCGGCACCAAGCCGTTATCGATCGCCGCAATAGGAACGATGGAGAGGGACGGAGAGCCCCGAACGAGCAAGGCCGCAACAAACAGTGGTTGCCCAGCGAGAATGGCTGTGGACGAAAATTGAGGCCTGAAACAGAGACTTCCGGACGGAGAAGGCAAGTCACACCGAAGGAAGTTCGAGTTTCATGGCCAGTAGTCCCTCAAGAACCGATCTTGAATCCGGCCGGTCTGACTTGGACGCATGCGGTACATGAAATCAATCAGGTAATCATCAGGTTGAGGCGAATCGAGGAGCAGATCGAGCAAGGAATAATCGCCAACATCGATGGCGAATACCTATATAACTATGATGAGGAAATACAGAAGGAGATGGCCTCAATCCAAAATCGCAAGTGGAAACCTCAATTGCGGTTTCATGGAATCGTGAGGAACCGTCGCGGAAACGAGGACGACCGCGAGGTTTTGGGCGAAACCGCCACACTAACTAACGTTTGTAGATATCTGATTTGACATAATTTTAATAAAATATTTGTTTCGTGTTTTATTAATCTAATGTGAATGAGTGTGGTGTGTCTCAGTGTGTAGACGAATGTTGGAATAAGCAGTACAAACAATTTCCTAATTAATCAAATTTAAAATTAAAATCCTAAGGTTGGACTAAATAAATTATCAAAAAGTATTTTATGATAGGCATTCATCACATAAATCATTTTAACTACCTATAGCTTTAATGCCATGGTAGTGATTGATAAACCCTCCCATTACATTACCCGGAAAATATAGATTAAACTAAGAGGTTAATCGATTTGTTGGAAATCAATCTCCTATTTTTTTAGTGCTTCAATTAATGGAAAATCAAAAGGCAGTGGAGGAACTACAACCTCGGGTGACCAAACTCAAGGGCCGATGCAGAGAGATGGAGAGCACCTGGTTTAGCCAAACCGAGATGAAAAAGCTCCTGCAGGTTAATTCAGCAACTGATGACGGAAAGTGAACAAGATAAAATTAGGCTCAAAGCCCTCAAAATTCTAGTGCGTCAGTTGGAGACGCAGGTCAACCAAGAGACCATAGATCGAGACTGATCGAGTACATACAGTCGGCAAGCCTATAATTTACTGGGGTAACTACGCTTCAACGGCCTTCCTCAAGAAGAATAGACCAGGGAAAGAAGAACGAATAACAACAACATTAATAATAATAATAATTATAATTATAATAATAACAAGTAACAACTAACAAATAATGATAACGCTCAGAAAATTAAAATAAGAATTCATTAGCATTATTCATAACTTTCAATAAAATTGTAAATGGGTTTATTTTTTAATATAAGATATCACCAAGAACCAATAAATCAATAAAAATAAAATATATATTTACAGCTTAATAACATAAATAAATAAATTTTGAAATAATATGATCAAATTTTGGGTTTATAATTTTTTAAAGTAAAATTCATATTAAATTAAATGTCTTTTCAAACACTTGTTAAAGGCTTACCAAAAATTTGTGTTAAATAAAAAAATATTAATCTGTAATTTGAAAAAAAGATAATTGTGAAAAGGATAAATGTGTTTTACTGATAATATATATAAAATTCAGAAATTATCAAAATATTCAATATTTTATTAAATGATTTCTAACCAATTAAAAATCTTTTAAAAAAAATTATAAAATTTAAAAATAATTATTTTAAATACATGTTTAAAATTTATGTAAAATTAACAACTATATTAAATTAAAAAACAATTCCAAATCAAATTTAATAATTTATATTTCAATAGATGATGAAAACTTAATTATTGAAACAATTTATTTATAGAAATTTTCTGGCGGTTTGAAATAAAAATTAAAACAATCAATTAACATAAAATTTTCTTTTCTTTTCACCAATATTTCCAAAATTCATTCTAAATTTCGAAAGTATACCAACAATCATTTTTTTCCAATTTTTAACAAGTCAATGTAATAAATTTAGAGAAAATTAAATTATTTCTGATTAAATTAACTAAGACATTAAATCAAAGCAAATCCCAATCGTAATCGCATTAAATATTGAAATAGTTCAATTTTAATTGATTGTAGTCTGCCAACCTTGCTCCGTAGGAATCTCAGAACGAACACGTCTTGCAAAACAAGAAGCCGATTAATTCAATTTAGAATTTTGAGTAACTTTTCTATTTCAATTTTAATTGCCCACACCGCTTGTCAAGTCCCCCGCATGTGACAGTAGAGTTGTGCATTTATTAGATTTATCACCTTGGGAAATCCAATTTTTGTTTTTTTTTAGTTTTTTCAAAGATGCTTTATTTTACATAGGCGAGTATATGTGTACTCTCAAAACAAATAAATCATTTACTATTGATGAAGAGATTGAATTAAAACAAAAAAAAATAATAAAGTAGAAATGTTTTGTCGGTGGAACTCAATTGAAATTCACTATGCAATTTTCTGTTATATTTTATAAATATTTTTTCAAAAAAAAAAAGAAAAAAAACTACGAACGAAAAACACACAGCTCTTTTCTCCAAACACATTCAATTGAAAACTAAGTAAATGTCTAAATTCAACTTGTAAATGTGAAATTTTGATTTAAAATTTGTCTAATTTGATTTATGTGACAATAACTGACTGGTGCTACAGTCGGGCTCCGTTCACAAGTGAGCACACAATCCAGTAATTAATTTATCTAAGAGTTGCTGTTAATTTTCTTTTTCTCTCTCAAAGTTTTATTGAAATGAATTAGAGTAAAAATTAAATTAACAATAAATTTGAAGAAGACTTAATTATTCATAAAAATATAATTTATTAGTTAAATTGTCTTTCTTCCTTTAACTATTTCATTTTCCTCTCCTTGAATGTGACCAGAATTTGCAATTTTGTAATGAATGTAGAATGTCATAAAATCTTTACTATTTTCTATTATAATCTTTTATTATTTTTATTAATAAATTCTATTTTGTTTTATTTTTCATTGTTTTAATGCTTAGAGTTTTTTATGGTTTAGTTGGACTTTATTTTTTTTATCTCTATGCGCCTAATGGCAAATGAAATTTCTTAACTACGGGTTTGATACAACTGCTCAGTAGGGTCCTTTAAGGCAAGTTATTTTTTATGTTCTTTGAAAAGGCATCACAAATGTAGATTCCAACCAAAATTAAATATCCAATTCTTCAACAAACTTTGAAATGCAATCAACTTTCAAATAAGACGTATTTCTTCTTCCAGGAATCAAAGAAATCATGGTTATCTCTGAAGTAATAAACCTCGTGTATATATTTGAGATTCTTTTTTTCCCAATATTTCAACACCATTATCAAATTAATATTTAAATTAATATAAATTAATATGACTACTGATTTATTACCAAGATTATCAAAATACAACTTCAAGGAAGAGTAGAAACAATTTATTTCCACATGTCCAAAACACGAATTAATATACAATTAAATAATATAACAATCTAATAACAATTTTATTATAATATAATTACCGTGATCCAATTATATTTTTTATAATAGTTTTTCTGCTGATTAAAACAAAACCAAAATTAAAATAATCAATAAAATATACATAGCGCAATCCCTTGCTTTTAGTTCTTCCAATACCGGTAGTACCGGACTTTTTTGAGGTACCGAAATACCGGTATTTCCGGTATTTCTGCTAAGAATATAAATTCAACAGTAATAGTAATATTAAAGGAGAGTTGTTGTGATTAAAATACATTAATCACACAAATCAATTTAACAAAATATTAATTTTGTTTAAATAATTAAAAATTGTAATATAATAGATTTTTGAATTTTTGTTATTTTATTGTTAATTAGTAAGAATTTATTTCTCAACATAGATTTGGCTTAATTTAATTATTAATTAAATATCCAAAAACCCCCATCATGTCTCAGGAAGTATTCAAAGAGTTCAACGCCGGTGAAAGATTAGATGAAAATTCTGTGTGGTTGTATTTTCTGATTGATAAAGAAAACCAACTTCCAAAGTGTAAGAAATGCGACAAAGATATAAAATCACATGGTGGCAGTACCAGTGGACTCCATATACATCTAAGAACATAACATGAAATTAACTTGCTAAAGAGAAAATCGTTTCAATATGCAGCATCTTCATCGGCTCGTAGGCCAAAAGACTCAAACCTCTGATCACACCTCCCTTCCACCAACGTTTCATTGGACAATAATTTTGTTGACAGCACTGCAAACTTGTCATTGAAAGAAAAGTTTGACATGGCAATTTCGAATGATAAGAACTTTAATAACAAGGGAAGATTGAACGTTTCAAAAGATTTATCAAAAACAATCCGCGTCACCAAATTACGATAATCTCTTGACGATAACACTCTGAATGCCATTTGTTTCTTATGGGTATATTTTACAAAGGAAAAAAAGCGCAAATTGAAAAAAGCCTGTAATTTTGATAACAAATAAAAAGTACTGTCAATTTTTACTTTTTATTTTGATTTATAATTAAAATTATTATTTAAACAATTTGTGTTGTGTAGGATATATTTGAGCTGATTTATTTTATTACTAATTTTATTCGAACGTGTCTTGAATTAACTAAATACACCAATCCCTCACTTAACGAAATTTCGATTTACGTTCAATTTTTTGGGAACGAATTAATTCGTTAAGCGAGGGATTGGTGTATTCAGAAAAATGCTATTAAGAGATAATCCTAAACTATGGAAAGAGTAAGGAAGCTCAACAAATATCCTTTGACTCTTACATCTTTTATCTGACATTTCATTTTTCATTTTTGTATTGAGTTTCAATTCATGTTTTTATTGTCCTCTTGATCTAACCGATGTCATCTTAGCCCAACCTCCTGCTTATAACCATTCCTGATTGCAGTGAAATTTTTTTTCTTTTAATGTGAAAAATTTTATATATTTCCTAGCTTAGTTAACTGAAGCTTCACAAATAATAAATTAAATTTGTAAAAATATACGTCGTATTACATTTTTATACTTACTGAAATTTATTTGTAATTTCGAAGCCTCAACAGGTGAAAAAAAATTTCATTTACAAAGTAGATTAGAAAATTATTGAAGTATTCTAATAGTTCAATTGTGCAACTTTTACAATTTAAAATTTTCTTACTTTGAAATATTAACTTATTAAAATTAAAATTTTCAAAAAAAGTTTTTTTATTTTTTATAACAATATGCAAAATTTATTAAATTTATTAAAATAAATAAAATAAAACCTATGTAAAAAAATTAAGAAATAAAATAATTAATTATTTAAGATGATATTTCAATTTCTTTTCATTCTGACAAAAGATCAAAAATTTAATTCAAATTTGGTTTAAAAAATATTAATTTCCCAAGTTTTATTCAAACAAAATTTACTTAAATCAGATAGAAGATGATTTATTAAAAAATAAATATTAACGCATTATTTGAGAAATTAATTGAATAATTAATAATTAATTAACATTAAAATTTATGAAAAATTTAGCTCCGATTAAGCTTTTTCGTTTTCGTAAAACTTAATTTTTTTATTTATAATATTTACAAAATTTTTTATTAATTGAAACACCCAATTTCCTGGAAAATTTTCAAAAAAATAAAAAACAAAAAATATAAATATTTTTCTGTAATTCACACGAAGAACATTCTAGATTAAAATTAGTGCTTCGTATTATTATTATTATTATTATTTTTTTATTATTATAAATATTATAATTATTATTACAAACTTTATAATAAATCATCTAAATTCAACTAATTTGAATGACATTATAAAAATGACATTACTAATATTTTTACTATTATTCTAATAATAGTAATAAATAAATAAGCCTCTTCCGTAGTGTTTATTATTTGGAAATTTTCAACTTATTTTAGTTTATCTTGTAGTCGACTGCCTTCAAAAAATACCAATATTTAAACAATTAAAATATGTTTAAAAATTATTTTGAATAATTCGCTTTTAATATTTTAAAATTAAATAAATTAAAAAAAATTACTATTATTATTATTATTATTATTATTATTATTATTATTATTATTATTATTATTATTATTATTATTATTATTATTATTATTATTATTATTATTATTATTATTATTATTATTATTATTATTATTATTATTATTATTATTATTATTATTATTATTATTAAATAAATAGTTAAACATACATGGCAATGATTTAATTATAAGATAACGCCAATCAAACATTCTTTTCACGATTAATTTCGACAGTTTTCCTGTCATCATCAGGTGGGATATAATAACTCATTAAATTAAGGATTTTAAACAAATTTATCAATTATATATAAAAAATCTTTTTATTTTATAAAAAATATATTAAAATTTTAACATTTAAAATTTAATTTAATAATTAAAAAAAATTTTTTAAAAAATTTTTTATTAATTATGGTTTCGTTTGATGTTTGTAGTCTGTTTACTAATGTACCATTGGTTGAAACAATTGAATTATGTTGCTTGTTATGGAATGAAAATATTTCTGAACATCATATTTTGGATAGAACAGCATTTCGTGAACTTCTTGTATTCGCAACTTCAAAAATCAATTTTCTTTTCAATAATGAATGGTATCAACAAATAGATGGAGTTGCTATGGGTTCTCCTTTAGCACCAACGATGGCTTCAATTTTTTAACAAGCTTAGAAAAGAAAATTGCATCTTTCCAAGGTATGAAACCCACTGTTTATAAACGGTATGTGGATGATATTTTTCTTATATTTGAAAATCAGAGGCATGTTGACCCGTTTTTGCATTATATGAATAGTCTACATAAAAACATTGTATTCACATGTGAAACGGAGAAAAAATCATCGCTTGCTTTCTTGGATCTGTTAATACAACGCAAAGAGAAACACTATGAGACAGAGATTTATAGAAAACCAACTGATACTGGTCTCTATACTTCTTCCGAAAGTTTTTGTGAATTCAAGTATAAAATAAATATGGTGAAGGGGTTGATTTATCGTGCATTTGTCTTCTACTTTCAAAAATTCAGTAAAAAGTGTTGACATATTGGTTGAATTGTTAATGAAGAACGGTTATTCAAAATCCTTTTTAGTAATTATGGTGAAAGAGACTGTTGACAAATTTATTAAAAATCCTAACGATCCATGTTTGAGAAAATCTGGGTGTGATCTTGTTGAGATGTGTGAGTCTGATGAGTTAAATAAATTAAATAGTGTGAGTAACGATGATGAGCATAAATTTGTGTTGGTATTGCCGTACTCAGAAGGTTTTAAGGATTATAAAGTGAAGATAAGAAAGCAGTTAGGGAATTTAAACTATAGGATAGTGTCAAATTCATGGAAAGTACGCAATATGTTTATTAATAAGTCAAAAACTCCGGTTGAATTGTGTTCCGATCTCGTTTATCAGTTTACATGTAATGGGTGTAATTCATTTTATATTAATTTGTCTAATAATATTTACTTTTCATACTGATTTAGACACGTTCGATTCCAAGAAATGCAAATGGATACGGAAACCTTTGGCAAACAAAGTAAAATGCGACATTTATGATCGTTTGATCTGTAACAAATATTTTTTAAAAACCCATAAATATAAGAAACATGGAATTCAAGACCAAACTTTGTCACTTCCAATAAATTCAAACGAAATGAATTATAAAATATCTTTTGATTCTGACATTATTACAACCCAAAACAACTTAATAACTTGCACTTCATCCAAAACTTCTCTCCCAAATATTTTTAATTACCTCGATTATAGAATTACAGATAAAAAAGAACTCGTAAATTATACATACAATTATTATTATTATTATTATTATTATTATTATTATTATTATTATTATTATTATTATTATTATTATTATTATTATTATTATTATTATTATTATTATTATTATTATTATTATTATTATTATTATTATTATTATTATTATTATTATTATTATTATTATTATTATTATTATTATTATTATTATTATTATTATTATTATTATTATTATTATTATTATTATTATTATTATTATTATTATTATTATTATTATTATTATTATCATTATTAATATTAATTATATAATATTAAAAGAAAGCAATTAAATTCTAGTTCCAGTTTTATTAACCATTTTAATTAAAAAAAATGAATTCTAAATATATGATTTAATTAAATCAGTTTATGGAGGTTTCACAAAACTTAATGGATAAATTATCATCCCAAATATGCATTTCCGGGAAATCATGCATCTCTTGGAGTTAACAAATTGCCAATTAAAAAATTTCGTGTTCCCAGTAATAAATTAGTCAAATATTAGCAGAATGATACGAGCATTAAATCATCAGTAACATGTTGTCAATTTATTTTTTAAAGGGATTTTTTTTAATTAATGTAAAAATAAATATAATAATAATAATGATGAAAATTATTTTTTAAATTTCAATAGTTGCATTTTAGATTTATTTTAATTTTTCTTTTCTTTTAGTGGTTAATAAATTGAATTAAAATCCGCAACAGGTTTACTTTTCTTTGTTGGCACGATGTAACAGTTATTGTAACGAGATTTTATTCGTCATGAAAAATTATTTAATTTAATTATTTAGGAAAATAGCAAAGAAAATTTAAATTTCAGGTCGGCCAATTATTTTATTGAGCAGAAATAACGATTGGGGTTATTATTTTATCTCTTCAATTATGAGAAGAACGGGGAAAAATTAAATTTTCGAGCTATAGTGGCGCTAGAAACTAACAATAAAACAAAATCAGATTTATTCGATAATTGAATTTAAAAAAGAAGAAATTTGTCAATGTCTTAAATTAGATTAGCTCTTTATACTGACAAATGAGTTGGAAGGTTATTTATTAAATATTTTTATGCTTTTTTAAAATTTTTTTATTTTACCTTTTTAAATAAATTCAAATATTATTATTTACTATTATTTGTAATCAACTTTTTATATTTTTTTCATAATGCTAATTACTATAATAATAATAATAATTTGCTTTATGAAAAAAATATAATATAATTATTATTATTATTATTATTATTATTAAGTATAAAATGATGATTGCTTGGTAGCAGCATTTATTATTTAAAACAATAAAATGATAATTTAAGCCTTTTGCTGCAAATAATGTATTTAATGAAAGAATTTTCGACTATACGATAGTCCTTGTCAATTGACAAGGACTATCGTATAGTCGAAAATTCTTTCATTAAATACATTATTTGCAGCAAAAGGCTTAAATTATCATTTTATTGTTTTAAATAATAAATGCTGCTACCAAGCAATCATCATTTTATATTATTATTATTATTATTATTATTATTATTATTATTATTATTATTATTATTATTATTATTATTATTATTATTATTATTATTATTATTATTATTATCATTTTATTGCAAATAATTAAAAATGTTTAACATTTTTTTGTCATACAATTGTTTGAAACGATCAAAAATAAATGGAATTTGATTGGTTGAACTATAATTTTTTTTATTTGTGCCATTCATTAAACAAACAAAAGTTTCAGTGGATTTCATTATTTAGTACATAACCATTTAATTTCAATTAATAATAAACTTTATCTAAACTTGAAAATGAATTTTTTAATGTAGGAATAATTTATTAAATCTAATTCAAATAAATAACTATGTAAGCCATAATTCACTGTATTTATTCATAAAATGAAATATTTCGTCCTGGTCGCTCCGAAATAAAATTTAACAAGTCTTTCTTTCTATACTTCCTATTTGATTGAATTTTTCTAAATATATTGTATTTATTAAAAACTTGACTATGAATCAGTAAATATATCGATGTTTTTCATATTCACGAATTTTCGGCACTGCCTTTTAAAGTGATTTTGGATGAAAAAACATTGATATATTTACTGATTCATAGGCAAACTTTTTAATAAATACAATGCCAATTTAAAAGAATTCAGTGGTGAAAATTGAATTTAATCAAATATATATATATGTTAATATTATATTTTCATTTCGTTTTAATTCCAAACTTAATCCAGTGTTTTTCAACTTTTTAGAAAAAATCTTTTCTGCTTCGAAAAAAGTACCCTTTAAGGTTATTGTATTTTAAGCAAATGACTATTAAGAACCGAAGCTTTACAACAGAAGAATAAGTGAGCATATTTTAAACTAAATAATCATGACAAAATATTAAAAATTTTATTTATTTCTTCTATGAATTGTATAATTAAAGGATAAAATTTTAATTTCAAAATTTTACAAAATAATGTTACATACTACGCCATCGTTTTTGGTAAAAGACCGAAAAAATCAACCCTATATCCATGTTGAAAGAAGACTTGGCCATTGTAAGTAGGTTACTTTCTTGAATCCCTTGAAATGGTATTCGGGGAATATTAGAACTTGTTAAATCGGTCGTAGGTGAAGGTTTTGTAGATATAGCTATGGAAGACATCCAAGCTTTATTAGTGGAAGAAGAAATTACCAAAGTGGATTTAGTGAAAATGGCTTTTGAAGTCGTTAATCAAATCTTTAATCATTTTTCTTAACTAAAGACCCTTGTGCTGAAAGATGCCGAAACTAAAAATGGAAACTGGAAAATTGGTTATCTCTATAAAATGGAACTAACTTCTAAGGACCAGCATAACAAAAATGTTTAAAGGTGGAAGAAGATGCAAAAAATCCTTACGAAGAAATGAGTTCAAAAAATGATGATATCGTTTGATCAAAAAAAGACGTTCTCGTCTCATTGTGCTGAACAATGATGAAGAAGGAATTTAATAAAAATGAGCTTAAATTAAACGATAACAGAAATATTTTGTTTACTTACGTTTTTTGTTTTACACATGTTTATATTTTTCATAAAAATTATTGAATTAAAATAAAAGTATTTTTGTTTTAAAAAGTTTTTGGGGCGCATCTCTCTATTTTGTATTGGCTCTTAGTCTAGTATAAACGCGGTTTCACTCAACACGCTATTCTCTAGGAACCTTTCTACCAAGTTTTAGGGTGGTTACTTGTATTTATGTTTTTATTTATTAATCATGTTAATTAGTTTTTTATATTTTAATTAATATTTTTAATTTAAAATTATTTTAATAATAAAATTTTTCAAATGATAAAACTCAAAAAAAGAATCGAAAACAATTAATAAAAAATAAAAGAAATGAAAATTTTAATTGGCATTTTAATTTTTCCATAAAATTTTATCCCATCGTGTGATCTGTATTTGAAATGAAAAATATCAATCACCTTCAAGTGTTTCCCGTGTCATACATGTGATCTGGGAGAATTTGGGCAATTAATTAATCCGTATCCCCAGTATCAAATTACTGTTTCAGTAAAGTCATGACTAAGATTATTTAAGTGTTTTATCATAGCAATCACTTGAAACAAATGCATCTTTTAATTTATATTTATAAACAATAAAATGTTTCTCTCACCGGGTGTTGTACTATATTTTATGTTCGCATCGGTACAAATAAGGGGGTTTCGTCTATTTGATTATTTTCGAATAAAGATACTTGACTTTTGTTTGATGATTTGCATTAAATATGACATTTGTTTAAATAGACGACCAATAAAATAGAGTGATAAATAACTAAAACATTTTTATTAATTTCATTTTTTTCAAAATTCAATGGAGATTTTTCTTTTTGTTCAAAGTTCACGGTATTTCTCTTGAAAGATTTCGAAACTTGAATCTGGGCGAATAAATAAATTGAAATTTTTTTTCCTCACAATTATCAGTCGTATTAATTTGCTGATTTCAAAATTAAAGATAAAAGTCGATTTCAGTTTGGCAATTTTTGCTTTGACAGGAATCAAAAATCTAAGATTTTCTAATAAAATATTTTTAAAAAACCAATTTAATATTTATTTGAAACAGAAATATTTTGCAAATGTTTAAAAATTTTATTATTATTTTCATTGTATGGAAATTTGAAAATATAATGTTTATATATATATATATATATATTTGCAAATGTTTCATTCTTTTAAAAGTGAGGAAAGATTGTTTAATTTTTTTTCTGATTACTATTTTTCTCTGTTAAAATATATTTTTATGTGAATGTTACTTTATAAGAATTTATTTTTATTTTCAATTAAAAAAATAATTTAATTTAATAATATTAATAATTTTATTAACAATAATAATAAAATACCAACAAAACACATAAAGTTTTTAATTTTGTTTATATTTACCATTACTTAAAATTTATTATTTTTTGTGTAATGACAATATACAAAAAAATCAGCAATCGAGTCTTAGTAAATTTATATTTAAATTTATATTAATCAAATTTTTAATTTTAATTCAGCAACATCCTAAAAAGAACAATCAATAAACATGGAAAATAAAATAACAAAATTTTATCATTTCAGTGAAAAAAAAAACAAATATTAAATTATTTATTATTTACAAAAGTACTGAATTTTATTCACAAAAATGATTAGGTCCGGCAGAAAAATCGAATCTCTAAAAATGATTTAAAATTTTCAATATAAAAATTACAATTACTCTCACTTTTTAAACCCAAATATTTGCTGATAAGATTTCTGTAAAATGCAATGGTTTTTGTTGATTTTAATGATGATAATTTCTTTCTGATAGTTAATTTGTTTTTTTGATGTATGTTGGTTTTATAAAGAGTACATCTTGAATGAACTAATAGAGCTTGTTTTGGAAGACTCAGGTCAAGAGGCTCTTCTTTTTGAGGTAAAATTATATTGTGGTATGATGATTTGTTAACATTCTGAAAATTACAAATATAGAAAATAATAATAATAATAATAATAATAATAATAATAATAATAATAATAATAATAATAATAATAATAATAATAATAATAATAATAATAATAATAATAATAATAATAATAATAATAATAATAATAATAATAATAATAATAATAATAATAATAATAATAATAATTGTATGTATAATTTACTTGTTCTTTTTTATCTGTAATTCTATAATCGAGGTAATTAAAAATATTTGGGAGAGAAGTTTTGGATGAAGTGCAAGTTATTAAGTTGTTTTGGGTTGTAATAATGTCAGAATCAAAAGATATTTTATAATTCATTTCGTTTGAATTTATTGGAAGTGACAAAGTTTGGTCTTGAATTCCATGTTTCTTATATTTATGGGTTTTTAAAAAATATTTGTTACAGATCAAACGATCACAAATGTCGCATTTTACTTTGTTTGCCAAAGGTTTCCGTATCCATTTGCATTTCTTGGAATCGAACGTGTCTAAATCAGTATGAAAAGTAAATATTATTAGACAAATTAATATAAAATACATTGTTTATTAGAAAATGATTGAGGCATAGATGAAACAGGATATTTTGATTCAAGTTTGATTAATTTTCTACAATCAGGATCAAGATTGAGTTCAAATTGATTCCAGGGATTTGATTTTGGATCACTGATTGATATTTTTTTTTCTGAATGATTTGGATAATTATTTTTCTCTGTATTAATTTCCAATCTTTCCAAAGGATATGAGATATTGTGACAAATAATTCCTGATTTTAATAAATCACCTTTAATCCCGTGAACCTTTTTCCGATGTGTTCTGAGAAAGTATTTATTGCATAAATCTTTCCCGCAAATATCACAACTAACTCTGTCAGCTAACTTAGCGGCTGCCATGCTATATTTGAAAGCGTCCAAAGTATTTGAAGACAAAATCTCGTCGATTTGATTCGTGGTTTGACTGGAAAGAAATTGTATATTTTGAAAAAATTGCTTTTGCACATCAGAAATCCCATTTCCGTGACCGGTGTCGATCCTATGAACAGTGTGAGAGTGATTTGAAAGACTTAATTCGTCAGGGAATCGTAAATTACATTGAAAACAAATATGCCATGACAAAGGCAAATTAGAGAAATTTAAACGACAAAAAGCGAGTTCTCCAGGAGTTGCGTTCGGTTTCATTATCGACGAATCATGGACATCAGAATGGAATTGATAAGATGGATCTATTTGATTTGCTTTCGATATTAATTCTTTGTAATTAATTGAATTGAAAAAATTTGAATCGTTGATTTCTGTTTCTTTTTTCAACCTCTCTGACATCTGATTGAAAAGTTGTTTAACGTAATTTATGTCAAGATTGTAGAAATGATTGGAAGAGGAATTTTCATTCAATAAAGCACTCGAATTATGGGAGATATTAATATCAGTAGAATCGGGCATGAGAGTTTTGTGAACATCGAGTTTGTGTTTTTTCAGATAATATTTATTACAAAAATGTTTTTGGCATATTGAACAGAAATCTTCATTGTTGTTAAAAGTGGATTTCTCATTTTCCATTATTAAACATCGAGGATAAATTTCTTCATTTGAAAATTTATTTTTTGACATAACCAAAGGAAAATAAAACCAACTGCCTCTCAGTTAATTTAAAATTCAGAAAATTGAATTTTAAAATAAATAAAATGTTTATTGTTAGTTAAATATTAAATTGTATTTTTTGACCAATCAAATTAAAGATGTTGCTTTGAAATCTTAATTTGATACATAATATTCCCATAACGGTAGATAACTCATTAAGTTTACTTTATTTTCATTCGTTTGTTCAAGAATCAATTAAAATTATTTTAAAAAGTGCCACGTGATTTTATTGGATACACAACGGCAACAAATTCAATAAATTTTGCATTTCACGGATTTTATTTTTGAAAATTTCTCCTTTAATAATTAAACGAGAAGTGCCAATTATTTCTGATGGAATAAATTGAAATTAAATGTGAATTATTTGTGAATTCTACAATCGAATAGGCATATTGGAATTATTTCTTTTTGAATTTCTTTTTCTCTGATTTTAATCATTTTGTTTAAATTAAAAGATTATTATAACTGTGGAATTTTTTAGCGTTAAGAATGATTATTTAAAATCTCAATAAAAATAATTACAAATTAAATTAATATTATGCAAAATTTTGATACAATGGGAAAAATAAATATTGTAAAATATAATTAAAAATTCTGGATTTTATTGTTTTAAATATGAATTTAATAAATGATTTTTTTTCGTTTTTTTATTAACACGTTCGATGTTATGGCACTCACATGTAACCTACATTTGACTTATACGTTGGACAACTTCGGTCAACAGGTTAGCTATTGTACGATTAAACAAGAATGTATAAATTATTGCTAATTAAAGACTCTAAAGTTTGTTGTATTTGTAAACATGATACTTGTTATTGATACTCAAGTAATTGGTTAGTTTAGTCTTCAGGCACGAGGTTTTTGTGCAAATCTCTCGTGTCTCTTTTACACAATTAAAATAAATTGGGGAAGAGGACCTAGACTTTTTTTAGCTTTGGTCCTAAATAAATATAAATCCGGCCCTGCATAAAGGATACAAATGTTTTCCATTATAAAAAATAAACTTTATTATGTTTTAAATTGTCGTAGACTTTATTTTCTATCTACACCAAATATTGTAAGATGGCAACAAATTTCTGGTTTGTCCTTTTATCTAGGGTTGCCAAGTAGTGGGGGGGGGGGAAGAACATGTGAAATTTTATTCCATTTATATTCGATTTCCGTAAACAATTATAGTTACATAATATCTACGTATTAAATTAAAAATTATTAAATCAATTCTATGATCATCTTCCTCCTCATTTATATCATCTTTTTTTCTGTATTTCATTTCTTTTCTTTTATTTTCATTTTCTTTTATTTCAGTATAAAATTCTCAACATGAAATGCAATGCTCAAAATAAATTTTAATGTCAATGTCGATTTTCAAAATATTTCTTTGGTCCATTATTGGTGATCATAGAATATATTCCTTCAACATTGGCATTGTGGCAAGGTCTTGCAAAATAAAATTAACAAAAATTTACAAACTAGGCATAATGCATCCAAAAAATTTTTTTTATTGGATTAAAGCATAAATTTTGTTTGTAGTTCTTCTGTAAACATTCAAATGCATTTATTTTGGAATAAACATTAAAAAAATGAAAGAACCTAACGTTAAATAACAATAATAGCTTACTTATTTATTTTCCCGGTAAATTAAAAAATACAGTCCACCTCACTGACAAAAAATCAATTTTCATGGCGTAATTCATGAGAGCGCATTAACCAGTTATAACGCAAGATGGCTAATTTGGCGCTCCAATCACGCAGATATGCTACTATAAGTTTCCTACTGCATTTTAATAATTAAACAAATATTTTTTACTCTTCCCGTTTCGACTGTTTCATGTAAGAGAAATTTTATCAAATTAAAATAAAATAAAATATATTTGAGATCTACCGTCGCACAGAAGAAACTGTTTAATCTTTCAATAATATCAATCGAATATAATATTGCTGTAAGAAAAAAATAAAAATATAATTAATTAATTAATTAATTAATTAATTAAATAATAATTAATTTACCATTTTATAAATATTTTATGTAAATAATAATATATTAACTATTTAAAAGTAAATATAATTTTAATATAAATATGTAATTTAAAAGAAAATAATGTTTGTAGAAAGAATTATTTGATGTTTTCTTGCTGAAAATATTGTTGATGTAAAATAATCCTCTTTGTTTTAATTTTGTTAATAATAATAAATTTTGAATTTTGAAAGACTTTTAACTTAATGGATACCATCAACGCTAGGGCTACTGAGAATATTTTACTTTTAGATTTATCTTTGATATATGTAAACTTTATATTTATATAGTTTTTATATATTTATATTTACGTTTTCGTAATTTCTTTATTATATTTATAAAATTTTCAAAATATATAATATCTCCCAGGGCACAGGAATAACAAGTCCCGATAAAACTACAATAAAATTCACATAACACCTCAAAAAACTTTAATCCCGAGAAATCTTAATATTTTGAATTTTTTGTACAATTTTCGTCAATAATAAATACAAAGAAAAAAATATTAAAAAAATTCTGATGGCATGAATACTTTTTGAAAATCTTACCTTACATGACAATGTTGATTATATTATATAATTTGTATGTGAACAATCCAAATTTTCATTATAAAAAATAATGTCACTCATCAGTTACCGACGCGGTCCTGTGTGATAGTCAAGTATCAGTTACGGATGAGTGCAATGATATCGAACGTATTAAATTTACATAAATATATAGAAGAATTGGAACTAAAATGCCAAAAATTATCATTTTGATTAAAACAAACATTCAAAAAAATTCAAAATCTTTAGAAAATGTAAATATCATGAACCGTTGAAGAAAATGCTTCAATGTTAATGAAATTTATGCTGAGAAATAAATCCTACATATCTGTCTTGTTAATAGGGTTCCACTAACTCTTTAGCTTTACTAAGTATTTTATTTAATGTTTTAGTTAACTTTAAAATTACCCAAGAAAATGATTGGAAGCTTGAATATCCTTAAGAAAAATATATGGTGCGAAGGTAGATTGTAGGGGCTTTCAATCAGTGGATTTCGGACATTTAAATATTTCACATAATATGGAAATATCAAAATGAGATTTAAGTTCTGAAATTTAGAATAATGTAAATCTTCAAAAGGACATTCAATTTAAAATAACTTCTTGTATGTGAAAAAACTCCAAGAGTTGTGTCAAGATTGGAAGCTTTTAATAGACTTTCTATAAGCGAAATAGCAAAATATATCTGAATTTTCCAAAGTGTCCGACTCAAATTAAGAATTTGAATCGATAAAAAAAACTATTATATTTATCTTTTGGTTTCATCTTTGATCTTTCTTTATTCAATAATTTTCATATTCATGTTTGTAAGATTATAGATCGAAACAATAAATACTTGTGTGACTTTCAAACATTAATATGAAGATTATTGAATTAAACAAAAAGATTATTTCACAAATATCTGGTCTAATTGTAAACTGAAAATAGATTTTCAATGTCAGAGTGAATATTTTTCTTTGAAAACAGAAGTCCCCTGGCAGTTAATGTTCATTTTCTTAATAAATCTTGGAATCTTAAAAAGTATTTGAAGAATATTTTCTTATCTCTGTTTTCATTGTATCTCTCCTTAATCAAATTTTACCTTTATTTTATTTGGTTTATGTTCAAATTTTATTTTAAAATTATATAATTTAACCACCCAAAAGAAATTAGCAGACATTGATAATGCGAACAAATTTATAATTCTCTTTATACGCTTGTTAGAGAGAATGCCGAAAATTTGTGTTACATAGGAAAGGATAAATTTTTTGATCTACAATGTAATTGTATTAGAACATTTGATTGCACAAACCTTTATATTATATTGTGTAATGCTGTATAATTAATTTATATGGATGTCTGCATGTTTGATTGATTAATCTTAAATGTATGTGTCCTCATTTAATGTCATTGTTTCTATTTTATCTCAATGATACATCTGCTGTAGAGACGAGTATAGCATATATTGTCTAAATGTAATTAATACATTCTCCTTTCACTTGAATGTTTCTAATTCTTATTACAATCGTAATAAAAATAAATGAAATTTTACAAAAATACAGGTCAAAGATGAATAAAAATAAGGGTTAAAATACTTTTTAATAATAAATCAAAGAATTGAATTTTTTTGTTTAATAAACAGGAGCGGGAACTTTTCCAAAAAATCCCTGGACATTAAAACGTTCATAATACACCAAACTTTTATTTAAAACATAAACTTAGAATAAAAAAAAAGTTGTGAAATTTGAAAAAGAGAACAATTTAAGTATTTATTAAAAAAACGAAAGAAAACAAATGATATGTGTTACCATAAAAACCCCATTGACCTCATTCACCTGCACTTGGTGACCTTTATACAATTCCAATCGAATGCCGATTCCATAAATCCAATCAAATAAGTGATTATTTTAAACAAATTGTTATCTAAAATTAATAAATTTTCAATCTTAATTAAATATGTTTTGAAATAAAAAAAAATTTTTTAATTAATGGAGGAATTATTAATTTTCAAAATAAAATTAAATCTACTAATAAACGTAACATTAACATGGATTTTAAATTAAATTAAATTCACAATCTAAATGAAGCTCAATCAACTCTAACGGAATTGGACATTTAAATTATTAATCAATGTCATTTCTAAGTTCTAATAATGGAATTTCACAATAAAATTCCAATAAACTGAGACCATTAATTAAAGTTTGAGTTTTAAATTGAAATAAAAATGAAAAATGAATGCACCGACAGTTTAATATATATAAATATATTTTATTTTCTTTTATTATTTTATTTCATTTCACTGTGATTCCTATTTCAGATTCCATGAAAATATTTTAATGATTAATATTTTTACAATTTAATTAATAACTATTGATTTTATTTTCATTAACTTTAAATGCATAATAATAATAATAATAATAATAATAATAATAATAATAATAATAATAATAATAATAATAATAATAATAATAATAATAATAATAATAATAATAATAATAATAATAATAATAATAATAATAATAATAATAATAATAATAATAATAATAATAATAATAATAATTATTATTATTATTATATACATATAACATGATATAATAGGGTAGAATGGTACTATGTTATTTGGAATTCTTGTATTGGGATCTTAGAAGTCATAAAAATTTAAATAATATTTAGCGTATTTTATGGAAATTTTGTTAAGAGAAAAGTAATTCCAATATGAAAATATAAAGATTTCTCTAAACTTACAAAAAATATTTACAACCTTAATTCACATTATCTGTTGTGAAAAAAAACACAGTCAAAGCATAATTTTTGTTTAAATTCTGAAATATTTCCAACCTTTTTAAAAATATTTTACAATTGAATATACACAATTGAATTAAGACTTGCATAAATTATTATAATTACCAAAATACTAGATTGGTTTTCTCAAATTTCGAGGAACTTTTAGAACACGTCTCCAACGTTTTGTTGCAGTTGTTTATATGGATGATTTGATTTTCCCAATATAACTTGTCTAAAATTTTAAAATAAATAAATTTTAATATTTTTAAAAAAATATTTAAATTAATTGATTTTTGGATTATAATTTAAAACAAATTTTATTTGAAATATTTTACATTTCCAACTTTAATAAATTTATATAAATAAATTTATCCTATTAAATTTCATTATATTTTTTCCCTAAAGTTTTGTAAAATGATGTTAAATTCTTTTTAGAAAAAAAATCAAAGAACGAAGAAAAATAAGAATTTCTAACTTTTTTCTGGTGGATTTAATTTGATATTAAGAATACCCGAGACTTTATTCGAATACCCATACAAGGCAAATCTAAAACTTATATTATCTCTGAAAGAATGGATAATTAAATGTGAATGAATCTAACAAAAATATATTCAGTCAAAATTAGCCGGTGGTGATTTTTGTTTATATTTTCAGATGTAATGAAGTAATAAATAAATTCAACTTCATTTCACATGCATTCTAATTGTTTAATTTAAGTCAAAATGCCTTCAAGGCGTGCTATAAGCATTTTTTGCTTTTCAAACTCGTCTAGCGTTAAATTAGTTTAATAAAATTCCATCAAGAACTTGTGAAATTTGAGAATGCACATTCGGAAAGAATTTCCGCTTTTGATTATCAAATAATTATATTTTTGAAGATTTATCAACCAAAATTAATTAACTAACACCAGCTCTTTAAGTTATTCGTAATTGTTGTTTAACAATTTTTGAATTAGTTTACATTCATTTAAACAAAAAGTAATTAGAAATTCTACGTAGAATGCAAAATTAGAATAAACATATCGAAATTAAAACAATAAATTTCTATTTTAACTATAATAACTTTAATTTATTTTTAATAAAATTTTCAAATGTCGTTTAGATATTAAAATTATTTTTTAATGAAATATTTGTTTTACTGGAGTGAATTACCGAGGTGAATTTCTGTAACTCTGGTTCATAATATTTTCAGAATTATAAAAAATAAATAATTATATTTGAATCAAGGCAAAAGAAATCACAATGCAGTTTTTATTTTTGTTAAACATTTGTTTATAAGTTTGACCATCTTTTGACCATGATAAGCAAGTGACTTCCGCAGTTGCTTTTGATTTATTTAATAACAATTTAATAACAAGACTTTATCTAAAAAAACTATCAATAACTTCAGCTTTCAAATCTCCAACCGAAATTTTATTTTCCAAATCCCAAACCTTGATAGACGAGCCCGTTGTAGCACATGGCCAATATCTGTTTGGTGAGAAGATAAGTTCATTGATAATATCACAATCTTTCTAAAGTGTATAAATGTCTTCCTTCAGTTAAATTCCATAACATTAAAGTTACGTCCCATGATCCAGACAATGCAAATTGACCATCACTTGACATAACAACATCACTTTTAAATTCATCCCAAACAATCAAAGATTTATCACTTGATGCAGAAATAAGAGTTTTTGGATAAATTTGGTTAGTTGCAATCTGTATAATATCCATTATGACCAGTAAGTGATCCGCTCAAAGTCAAATGTTCCATAATTCTTTTCAAATTTCAAATTGTTCCAAAAAACGTGTTTTAGAATAACTAAACTTATCAACCAAATTCCAGAAACTAAATTGCAAATAAATCAATTCGAAATTATAATAAAAAATACATACCAAGTTTGGTTAATTCTCCAAACATTGTCCGCATCTGTGTGCGCACACAGACACGATAATAATGACAAAAAAATAACGCGCACACAGACGCGAAGCCGAAATCGGCTGAAACAATACAAATTTAAATTAATATGTTTTGGTAACGAATTAAAATTGGCTTATATTATAAAAATTCTGTCTTAAATTATTATAATATTATTCAGAAGCACTTATTTTCTTCAATTCACTTATTGACGACATACTTATTTAGTTATTGTCACCAATTAATTAAAAAGTACTTACGAATTATTATTGAACTAAATTTAAAACATTGAAACAAATTTAAAAAAATTCAAAATTACTTGTGTGATTAGTAAAGATTTGTTTTTAATCTTACTCATTTCTTTAATGGCGAAGCTGTAGGTGAGATGATGGAGATGATTTGAAAATTGAACCGAAATTAGTTATTCCAGATTCGTATAAAAACGGTTGTAGCAAAAATTAGTTGTTAGAAAGTGATGAATATCGAAAGCAAGAAATTAAAAAGTATTGAAAGGTGAAAACTATTCCATTGTCAATAACCTTCTTAATATTGGATTCCAGCAAAACTATGAAAGATTGTAATCTATTGCCATTTTTGAGTTGACTGTGATATTGTTGTGTTGTAAATTCGATATCAATAAATCTATATTTTTTTGATACCCAATAACACGAGTGGAGTAAGTGTAAAAATTAATAATAAACCAACAATAATTATAAAAATAATAATACTAAATATTTTTCTAAACCTTGACAATCTTTTTTGTCGATTTTGGATTATGATGTGTTATTCATAATTTAGGATATTATGTTAAATTATATAAAATTAACTTTATAAATTAACCCATAAGATGTAGATCGTTCAAAATAAGATAAACATATAACTTTTATTCCAAAATGCTACATGAATATATTTTGTTACCTGAGTGTTCAAAATCGTGAGAAATAAAGCCAAACTCAGACAGCTAGTATATGAAGTGCATGAATGTTTTTATGATGTATAGAATCAGATGATATAAATATCCTAAAGATGTTTACCTTTATTGTCACCAGTCACCTTGATATTGGTACCCGTCATTTTGATGTGTTTCGGTAGAAATAGGTATAGCATAAAATTTTGCGCCTTTGGAATACATTTAAAAATTAAAAAAACTCATAAAACTAATTACCACTGATCACCTAAAATAGTCATGCATTGTTTAAAAAAATATTATTTGTAATTATATAATTTTGTAGCAAGAAAATAAAAACCGTCATTTTAACGGGCTCGGCAGTTCTATTGTTAAAAATATAATTTATCTTCAATATTTACAATTCATTCAATGCGAAATTTATTAACAAGACTTTATCTCAAAAAAAATTTTTCATCAAATCAATATTTATGATCCTCAAATTCTGTTTTAGTATAAATTTAATACAAAAAAAAATCATATTAACACAGATATTCGACAAATGAAAAAGCAGCTACTAACAGTATGTTAAATGATTTCAGAAACACCATAAGAGCTCTAAGAAACTGGCATATTTACATGACCAAAGCTGATCCGTAGATTTTTTACTAGGTGTCGCATTAGTTAAAATATAAAATTAAACAATTATGACTTGAAATTAATATTATTTCATAAAATTATAAATAAAACAACATAATTTTATGCATAAAGGTCAATAAAAATGTGAAAAGTTAATTGTTTGAACAAAATTGGTTCTTAAAGTGTAGCTTTCTGGTTAAGGGAGAAATAAATTTTGGTAAAGTCAGTACTTCCTTTGATTTCCGGGCCATTTAACAAAAATATGTTTTTATCTTCAACCCAATGAACATCTCTAGTCAAATATGAATAAATTAAGCACTCTAGAGTTCTAGTTAAAGCGTAGTGGGAATGGAGTGAACTTGTAAAACTTTTTTCAAACCCGCCAAATCGACCCTTATCGACATCAAAATAAGCTTCGACCCGGAATTTTGTAGGAGAGGATTGTTGGAAACCAATTTTCAAAGAATCGTCATAAACTTGAGGAGTTATCATAACCATACACATGTAACGGCTTTCATTGGCAAACCAAGTGTTATCTACTATTCCACCTACACACTTTTCATTAAAAGTTACTGTTCTGTTGGACAAAAGAAATGAACAATAAACTATATTAAAATGATAGGAAAATAAACCCTTCATAACATGAGGAGGAGCTATTAACATATATAATGCATCTAACTCACGGGACATTTCATCCATTTCTGGAATATAATTCTTTTCAGGATCGTCTAGAGCACCTACAATAGATTTCAAATGCTTAAAAATATTATTTTTCAGATTCTTATCAAGGCCTAATTTTTCGATGTGCTCCATTAATTTGACAATATTATTTAATTCAATTATTAAAATGGTCCTTAAAAATTCTCTTCTCACAGTTTGGTAGAGTATTAAATCTGTCGAAGTTGACTTTAACTGACGTAACAATATATTCGTATATGCTTCAACGCAGAGAGAAGAAATATTGGAAACAGATTGGTCTAAGTCCAGTCTTTCTACTAACCAAGGTGGAAATTTCCAAAGACTAGAGGAGTCAATGTAAAAAACAGATGTAATTTTATTGTCCTTTTTACCTTTATTTCGAGGATTATTTTCTACTTTTTCTTGATCAGAAGTAATTTTACTAGAATTTGTAACGGTTCTCTTTACACTATCTTCATTTATTGAATCAACATCAGACGAGTCAGTGTTGTTATTATTATTTTTTGAATATATCTTGTTAAGTATGTTGGGAAATCTTGAAATTCCAAGTGCCATGAATGAATGACTACTTCGGATATTGGTATTCGAATTTGATACATGAAGCCTGTGATCTGTGGTATTCGATTTTGGATTACCTTCGGCATATTCCAATTTTTTTTGAGAAATGTAATTATCGATAGTTTTGTCAGAAAACTTTGATCGCATTTTAGAAAAATGAGAAATATTTATTAAATATTGGTTAGTGAAATTTGGTTTTTGAAATTTTGATGCTTTTTTGTTGTTACATATACGGTTCGAAGACAGTTGTGTTTGAGTATGTTCTTGATTGTCATTGGTTGGGAACGTTTTCAGGTTTTGAAGGGTACATAATTTAGGATTAGTTTCTGCACATATTGTTTCCGAAATTAAACATTCTATTAATTGTTTCTGACTCTGAACTGAATTATTCATTTTGTTATGGGTTTGTTGATTCTTTGAAAATAAATAATTATTTTCATTTTTTTCCTTGTACATAATGTTAAAATAATTTAAAAAAATCAATTTATTGAAACAAAAATAATGTTAATTACATGAATAATTTTAGTTTCCATTTCTTATGTACGGCAATCCAGAACGCTTACTAAACGGACGAAACGAACAAACGTTATTGAACATAATCAAATAAAATTACATGTAATATTAATATAAATTTTTAAATAGTAAAACATAATATAGGACAGGGTTTTATTTATACAACAATTAAACAATAATGAAAAATAAAATTTAAAACAAAATAATATTTCATTACCAAGGGGGTACTGAATTAATTAATTTATATAGGATAGATCCTTTCCTTAGGTCTTCTATGGTTTCAAAAGTGTAAGAATGTTCAATTCTGTTTACTATTTTCCTTTTCCTCTACGTCAGACTTATCTCTGACAGATATCAAGTTATTTTTCCATTTTCCTTTTTTGTTAAGCCGCCTTCTCCCGACAATTTCGCTATCTTTGACAAGCTGTCAAGATACGGCTTTTTCCCTTATTTTGTTTTTCTAGAATTTTTCTACTTTTTTTTGTACTTCTTAATTAACAATGACCTTTGTTTTAATTTCTTGTTTGTTTCCTTTTATTTGATTTATCTTTTTCATTTTTAATTTCTTTTTACTTGTGTAGATCGTCCCGTTTGTCATGACGATCTTCCCCCCAGGTAATTTATTTATTTATTATGTTATTTTTCATTTAGGTATCCTGAACAAATTGAATTATAATTATAATTCACTGCTGTCATCACATTTACTTTTTAAAGATGTTGTAATCCTATTTCTCACTGTTCAGCCAGTCCATTTGATTGATATTGATAAGAAGGGACAAACTCTTACTTATAAAGTTTTTAAGAAATATTAAACTTTTTAAAAATAAATATAAAACATTAAATATAAATTAGTAATGTTGAGGTTCCCAAAGTTGAATATCTATTGTAGAGATTGTTCACAGCTCATCGGTGTTTCACATGTGTATTTATTCTCTATATATTGTGTCTAATTATATAGTATTTCAATTTAATGACTTTAAATATTTGTTCATCTTCTAACAGTAAGCCAGTTAATGTCTGACTCCCCGTGTTCCCTTTTATAACCCAAATGACTACGAACCAACGCAGAACATGTTTATTGACTCTCAATTCAATATCGTCACAATATTTGCACTTTTATATTTATTAGAGATAACAGGTTTTAGTCATTGTAAGTAGATTAAGCTGAAATAAATAAAAGTACGCAAATATATTTCCTATTTACAATAAGCAAGTCATGTAGAGTTTATTTGTCAAAATAATTTCCATTTGCATCTAAACTTTTCCCCAGTATGTAGTCAAGTTTTGGAATGCAATTCAGAAGAAATTCTGAGACTTTTCGCCCCAAAAAGACTTTACTGCAAGAGCTCACAGGGAGTTTTAAAGGTCATTAAACAAGTATACGTGCTGGATAATTGATTGTCAATCTCCAATTTAAATCTTCAAATGATCGACCCAACCGATTTTAACGAACTATGCATTGCTTCACTCTAAAACATGCGTCTCGCAACATGGTTAAAAATGTTTTGCAAAAATTTTCATTATCACTATTTTTGATTTTCCCATTAACCAAGATTATTTTCCGAATAATATTTTAAATCATTAAACTTACCCATACAATTCTCTACAAGATAATATATAAAGTTTATTAAAAATACTGTATTTCGGTTGTTTTACTTTTGCACTTCAAGTTTTTAACATGTACCAAAATATATTTCAAAGTATTTATCATTCTTTCGACTCGTAATCAAACAATATAGATTTTCCAATATTTCTCCCTTTACATGCATCTAAAAATAGTTATCAAAACAATATTTACATGATTAGGTTCGGCATTAAATTGTCTTCAAAATCATATATAGTTTCATTATAATTACTATCTGCGACAACATTTATTAACAAACATGTTTCAATACAAGTCATTTTGAAATATATCAAGTTCATTAATGAGTAGGATTATGGTTTTTTTATTGGTTTTTTTGTCAAAATGAAATATTACAGATTTCATTTCAATAAGAATATTTTTTGCATTAAATATATTAATATAATTAAATTAAATTTTATTAATAATAAAAGAAATAAAATTTAAATTCTAAGTATGTGTTTAAATAATTTATGATATAATTTAATTGAAATTTAAATAATTGTTTATTTTTCTAAATTTCAAAACTGAACTATTCACTGAATTTTTTGATTTAAATAACTTTTAGTTCTTCCTAAATTCTAAAAATGAATATGGAAGTTGATGGTGTTGTTAGTAATAGTCAAGCCTCCAACAATTATATCAGTATTAATAACCATGTGACAATTCATCCAATTATAATACTTAGTATTTCTGATCATTATATGAGAAATAAATCTGAGAAATCAAATCTTCCAACTTTTGGTGCATTGATGGGAGTATATAGGTCATCAAATATTGAAGTAAAAAGCTGTTTTTTATTTTTATTATCAATAAAGTTTAGGTACTTAAAGCAATTGAATTATTTCTTATTGAAAACCAAATTGACGAAGACTATATGAACCAAAGGTTTGAACAAGTAAAACAAGTTCAACCCGAGCTAGAATTGATTGGTTGGTATGATGTTAATGAAAGTTATAATGATCGTGATGTTTGCGTCCATTCTCAAGTAAATCATTTTAATTTTGAATGAATCAATTTTATTATTCATAATTTAGCTACAAAGCCATGCACAGGGACTAATTTTACTTAAATTCAATGCTGAGAATTTGGAGATTAATGATCATTTACCAATTACTATTTATGAGCCAAATTTTGATAGTACTGGTCAATGTGTATTTAAAACCGTAAATTTTACTCTACACAGTGAAGAAGCCGAAGCAATTGGAATAAAGCACGTATCAGTAAATAAATTTACTGATAATAAAAATAGCAATGTTTCACTGGTAAAAATTATTTACTTACTTTCCATTTATAAACATTTATTATTCAAAAATTTCTATTTTATTCAACAAATTCAGAATCGACATAATAAGCAACATCTGTTTCTGTGTTACCTAATGGAAGGAAGGCATTTTATTAATATTTTCCATTTACTTCGTAAAGTTTTATGAAAACAAACAAATTTTCTTACTTATTTAATGTTATTTAATACGTAAATTTATGCATCCGGTGGTTTTTGTAGATTAAATGCTAAAAAATAACGCCAATCCCCCTCGTTCCCTCCCCAATGCAGAACATAATGTAAATGATGTTTCACAATATTGCAAACTATCTATTGTAGAGTGATTTAAAGAATAAACATATGTGTAAATGTTTTTTGGTATTTCAAAGAATAATTCCAATTATCCTGTGCCCCCCCCCCCTTCGTTCCACTTATATGAAATTCATAATATAAATGATTTCTCACAATAACAAACAATGCCTATATTAAAATGATATCATTTAAAGTACATCTGTCTAAATTTCTTGGGATATTTCAAGAAGTAATCCTCATTAATCTATGTTACCCCCTTTTATCCCCTCTCCACAATAAAGCCAATTAAAGATATTTTATTCTGTTCTTTTGAACTAAATTCTACAATTAGATGTTTTCTTATATAACAATCATTAAAATCATGTTTTATTTCCACCACTACCTTCTTACCCAGTTTGCCGTCCCTCATTGGCTTTTCAGTTTAAATATAAACCAATTATTTCGCTGTTTACATTACTGAATTTCTATTAATGTAATTTATATATTTTATCCAGTTTATTTCATAAAAGAGAAAAAAAAAGTAAAAAGTAAACATTTTTCGCTGTGTCATCCAATAATTTCTCTCTGGCAAAGTTTAAATTTTAAATTACCGTTTTACAGAATTGAAATTCTAACATTTGATTAAATTTTATCCATACTTGAAACAATCAGTGTGTTAAAAACTTTTCTGTTACATAATGAAAATACGCAAAAATCGATCTGTAGTCGTAATGAATTGTTAAAGGAAAACGAAATCAGAACAAAGGTGAATAAGAAAATGAAAAACGTATTCAAACATATATTGTGAAAGGAAAAGAAACCCTAAAATGTGATATTACCGTTGACAATTCCTTTTAGGCGACTCGCAAAGAGATTCAGAGAAGAACATAATAAAACACTAAAAATTTCCCGTGTTGGCTTTTGAACTTTCATATTTTATCCTGACTCGCGCTCTATCGTTTGAATGTCTAACCGTTACGAAATGTCTCTCTATCGATGAACTAGATGAGCTCATAACTTTTTAACAAAAACTTTAAAACATTTCTGACTTAAAAAAGGATTATCTCTGAAATAAAAGTCTTAGAATTCTTTCTTTATTCTAAATCACTAAATACCTTTTTAATTGGACTCTCTGTTCTCGGTCTCAGGGACTCGTTGTTCTAGTTTAGAAAACTATGTGAAACCACTGTCCAGTCTCGATTATTGGCCCAATAATCCTCTGTTGCATGAATCTTTAATCTTTACAATACATCATTTCGCTGAGATTCTATCATACAATGGTGTTATTGTATATTTTGTCGATTTATGGAAAAGCTGATAAGTAACAAGATGAAAAACTAAATGAAGCTTTTTAACGTATTCTGAAATCAGGATTAAAAATAAATCTAGAAAAATGCAAATTAATATAAGCTTGCAAATTTATATAAGCTTGCAGTCAACGGATTGTTCTAAAAAATGTTTGAACGTGTTGAAAATGAAACTATTAATCTAGAAAGAATCGCATATCTGTTTTGGGCCAATTGGAGTAGTATTAACTCAAATAGAAGAGAATGGTGACGAAGCAGTAGTTTCTTATGGAGCATGTTATGAATTAGTTCATGAAGATAATTATTAGCAATGCTGAGTAAGTCACACATTTCAAACAATATTTATTTGGAAAAGTATTCGTAGTAAGAGCTTTGATTTTCGTGAATACATCGAAGAAATCAATAAATCTTCAATTTCAAACTCCAATATAGAAAAGGACGGTCAAGAATTAGCGAATCATTAGGCTCACCGTGTCAGACTGAACATTATGGCGCTAAATGCTCTAAATCACGTATTAATTATGAAAATTATATATCGAATATCTCAAGGAAGAATCTTATGGAAAAAAAAATTTAAAAATTACAAAAGTGCAAACAAGAAAGTGATTCAAATTTCAATGAAGAGAAAAATCTGATGAAAAGTGATATTAAAAAAATGTTTATAATGTTCTAAAACTAGCTGTGTATAAAAATTGAGAAAATTTAGAGATAATCTATGAATTTCTAGTTTTAAAGAAAGAAATAATTAAGAAGGAAACTTATTCCACCAGGCATCGCTGAAGATTTGTTGATTACAACCCACGAAGATTTATGTCGCGTTGGATCAAAATTAATTTACAATAATCTTAACGGTAATTATTTTGAGCCATCTAGGATTTACTAGGATGCATTATCTGCGCGAAAAGAAACATAAGTTCAAGCTAAACTAAGGAATTAATGATTTCGAGACAAAGTAGAAGTTTTTAAGTTCTGGTCAGATCAACGAGTCATTAAGATGATTAATTCCTTAACCATAGGCCTGAATTTACACTTAGGTTGAAGCCTAGGGCCAGACAGACGGGGCCCCAAATTTTGTATTATAATAATTATTATAAAAACATATTACATCTTTTAATTATTTGCCGATTATTATATTTATATAATATAAGTAAAGAAGTATTTAATTATATTACCCTCATTAATACGAAAAATTAGAAATTGATTTCCTTTCGGATTGTAAATTAATTTGGATAATTAAGGAATTTAAAATCTATGATTGCCAGATTAATGCTGAAATTATTAATAAAAGAACAATTATTTATTTAAAAAATCATCTAAAGTTTTTGTAGTTATCTTTTGAATGAATTGCTGTAAATCATCTTTGACTTCTTTTAAATTTTTTACTATATCATTGGTTATGCATTGAGTAGAGCTGTTTGAAGAAGAACTTGCTTTGGTGACAATTTAAATTGCTTGGACTTAGGCTGTAACTGTCATCAACCTAACCATCTTCAGCAATATGTACAACATATATAACAGTGCATTCTTCTTGACTCAGTGCAATGATTTCATCATCATCAATGACTTCTTCTGTTTGAATCATATCCTCTTCAACCATTATTTGCTCAAGCTCATTTTTGTGTGTTTCAAGAACAACGGGATCTGATGACAAGTTTTCTTCAGCATAAAATCCATGAAGACCTTAAATAACCTTTTTTAAACAATTTTGATGGTTTCGTCTTTCACATCTTCCCAATCTTCATGGAGTATCCATATGGCTTTCTTAAGATTAACAACAAATGCTTTTGTTTGATAAAGCGAGTTCATGTAATCAACTACTAACTTTTTTCTGTAATAATGCTTTAAATTTTCATGGGTTGAAGATGAGCAGCTGAGTTATTCGGAAGCATTATAAATTCAATGTTCTGAAATCATTTCTTCAAGCTATGACTTGGAGCGTTATCAAGAAGTAGATAAAATTTCTTTTTGTATTTTCTCAGTTCATCATCAAGATGCTGCATAATTGCATTATATAGAGAATTAAGGATCAATATAAATTGCATTTATTCTGAATTATGGATCAATGTAAATTGCATTTATCGGGAATTATGAATCAATATAAATTGCATTTATCGAGAATTAAGGATCAATATAAATTGCATTTATTCTGAATTATGGATCAATGTAAATTGCATTTATCGGGAATTATGAATCAATATAAATTGCATTTATCGAGAATTAAGGATCAATATAAATTGCATTTATTCTGAATTATGGATCAATGTAAATTGCATTTATCGGGAATTATGAATCAATATAAATTGCATCTATTAAGAATTATGAATCAATATAAATTGCATCTATTAAGAATTATGAATCAATAAAATTTGTATTTATCGAGAATTAAGGATCAATATAAATTGCATTTATTCTGAATTATGGATCAATGTAAATTGCATTTATCGGGAATTATGAATCAATATAAATTGCATCTATTAAGAATTATGAATCAATAAAATTTGTATTTATCGAGAATTATGAATCAATATAAATTGCATTTATCAAGAATTAAGGATCAATATAAATTGCATTTATCGAGAATTAAGGATCAATATAAATTGCATCTATTAAGAATTATGAATCAATAAAATTTGCATTTAGTAAAGCATTTATTGCAGGGATGGCAAATAGGTTTTTATCAAAGTGCCAAAATAAACTAAATTTAAATTCAATTTTTTTCGCGTGCCCTCGTAACTTTTAACATAACCGTTTTTACAAACTCTCCATCAGAAAATGGTTTTGATTGCTTAGCAATCAAATAAGAAATTTCAAAACTAGCTTCTGTAACATTGCTGTTGGTTTTTACAAATTTTGATAATGAATTCGATTGATTTTCAGCTATCTTTAATCGTTGAGAAATTAGTTCTTTTCTTTCTTCAATATTTTTTTCGGCAATTTCTTTATGGTTGGTTTCAAAATGTCGCTTAATAGAAGACGTTCGACATACATTTTTTATTCATTTTTTTATTCATTTTTTTATTCACAAGAAAACAGAAATAAATTTCAATATTTGAGTTCATGTGATAATATTTATTCAATATAAAGAAATAGTAAAAAAAATTATAAAGTTTAATAATAAATTTAATAAAAAATTCTTAAATTTTGTTAGAAGTTTTTTGCTTCATATTACTTGCAAGGTTTTTAATATCAGGATGGTATGTTGTCGATTGTAAGGTAATACAAGCTGCTGAGTCTTCTTCTGTTAATCTGTTTCTTGTCTTTGATAGTACATGATTAAGTACAGAAAAAAGACTCTCACAGTAATAAGTGGATGCGAAAATGGTTAACATTGCGATTGCTAATTTTTTTACAGAAGCAAATGCTTCTGGCATACTATTCCACACTTCCAATATCAAGTTTTCAATGCGGCATTCCGACTCTCCATCCTGTGACAATCGATGATATTCCAATTCTTCTATATTTTTTCGCATATTCACAAATTTTTGTGTCCAAATAGGATTAGATTGCAAATCTACTGTCTGCATTTCTAAATTTTCTAATTTCATCCAATTAATAAGGTTGTTATCGAAATCCTGTATATCGAATAAGTCCGGATAATTTACAATTTTCAACAGCCTATCAATTCTTTTAAAATCTTTAAATCGATTTGAAAATTGTTCTTTTATAGTTTCAAGAACTTTAGAAAATTCGTAATTAAAATTCCAATTAGTTTTTTTGAAAATTGTAGATTCATTTAAAAAACTTTTAAGTTTCGGAAAATTATTATGTTTTCCAGATGCGATATCTCTAGCAAAAATATCTAATTTAATTTCAAACCCCTTTATCAATCCAAACATAACTTCAATTGTTTTTCCTCGTCCTTGCAATTTTTTATTAAGAACGTTTAAATGTAATGTTACGTCGGTAAAATACATTAATTTTGTTAACCATTCTGTATCATATAATTCTTTAAAACGATCCCTGTCGAATTCGTGTAAAAAAAGTCGAATTTCTTCCAAGCAATTCACAAATCGTTCTAAGGATGTCGCTCGACTTAGCCAACGTACACTATTGCACATTAAGAGAGTATCGTATTCGCAATCCATATCATTTAAAAGTTTTTTAAATTGTCTTTTATGCATGTCGCGTGCAACTACAAAATTTATGATTTTATTAACTTGTTCTGATATTTCTTTGAAATCGCTAGTTCCGAATTTTACACAAAGAACTTGCTGATGAATAATGCAATGAAAGCCTATTATTGGATGACCAACTAGGTTTTGAAATAGATTAACAAAACCTATCTCTGGTCCAGTCATATTAGGAGCTCCATCTGTCGTTACAGAAATGATTTTTTTAATATTTATTTTAAGTTTGTTTAATTCATTGAATACAACTTCACAAATATCACTACCTCTTGTTCTTTCTGGGATATTTGCTAATTTTAAAAGTTCTTCGTGCATTTCATTATCTTTCGGATAACGTGCAATGATTGCTAATCGGGCAGATGACTTAATATCTGTTGATTCATCGAGGCAAATTGAAATGTAGTCACAGCTATTAACATCGTTGTAAAGTTGATCAGAAATATTCGCACTTATTTTTAAAATTCTATCTTTAACTGAATTTCGGCTTAGCTGGACTTCTCGAATTCTTTGAATAATCTTTTCTTTATTATTAAAATCTTGAAACAAACTTTCGGCCGCTTTTAACATAACCGTTTTTACAAACTCTCCATCAGAAAATGGTTTTGATTGCTTAGCAATCAAATAAGAAATTTCAAAACTAGCTTCTGTAACATTGCTGTTGGTTTTTACAAATTTTGATAATGAATTCGATTGATTTTCAGCTATCTTTAATCGTTGAGAAATTAGTTCTTTTCTTTCTTCAATATTTTTTTCGGCAATTTCTTTATGGTTGGTTTCAAAATGTCGCTTAATAGAAGACGTTCGACATACAATAATTTCAGAGCACAGACCGCACCGACTTTTATCTCCATGTTTAACAAAACCGTAATCAGCAGTCCAAGAGAGTACAAAGCTACGAATTATCTTGTAGTTTTGGTTTTTTTGGTACCATTTTAATTCAGCAAAAAATAAATTTTATTTAAAATTAAACACAAATTTTATTGAACTGCACAAGTTAAAACAAAACTAAAAACTGATGTAAGAATATACAAGAATTATAACACAACCATATACGTATGTACAAAATAACCGTTATTTTGGCAAATAGGTTTTTATCAAAGTGCCAAAATAAACTAAATTTAATAATTAATTGCGTTATTTAATAACGCAAAGCCAACTAGAGAAAAAAATATAGAATTCAATTCAAAGCCGTTGATTAAAATTTTGGGTCCAAATTTTTTTTTAAAAAGCAGTAATTATTTTATAATAAGAATTTTTTCTACTTCTTTTTTTAAATTTCTTAGAGTGCCAGAAGTTTTTTGTCTGCGTGCCAAGTTTGGCACGCGTGCCATGTAATTGCCATCCCTGATTTATTGTATCACCAGTGATGCATTTAACTCATTATTTTGAATTAAATTCTTCCATTTATTAGATGCATGAACATCTACAACCTCAACAACAAGCAATAATAATGCTTCGGAATCGAATCGAGTTTCTCATTAAATACATTGAAGCTGTACAATCTAAGGAAATTGCAATAAATTATGGATTTTTACGAGAATTAAATACAATTATCTCGTCACTTCCATTACAAAAGAATAAAGAATTTTACACCAAACTCTACAGTGACTCTAATGAAATATGTCTAACGAGTTTATTGGCAGCGATGGCTCAATCCTTGCATACGCTACAAAGCTTACTGAACAAACAGAATTGCGTTGAACGAGATGTGATGAGAAAAATTCCTTCATTACGATGGGACAATATCTATTAGTTGTTATATATATTTTGAATTGAAATTTCATTAATTGAAATATATTGTTCTCAGTTTTATTTCTTATTGTATTTTATGTTCTCAGTTTCATTGATTAAATAATAAATTGTTTTTATGGTCATCATTGTGCCCGTAGCCTCGAGGAAAGGAAATTTAAAAAAACTAGATAGCGATAATTAACCATGGTAAATTATCACTATAGTAATTGACAACAAAAAATCAATAATACAATAAAATTCTATCAATTCAACGCTGTTTGAAAATCTTCCATTTAACGAAACTGTTTCTAAATTTTAAATACAAATCCATTCAACTCAACGCTCGCGGAAAATCCTATAATTAGAGTGTTTACCGTCTATAATTCTATCCCTATATTATCCTAACAGGACAACTAAGAATATTTAAGGCTAATTAAGGTCATTTAGTTTTTTATTTAATAAAAGTTGGAATTATAATTTGTTGGCTATGTTTAGTTAATTTTATTTTTTGATTTCATTATTATTTGTATTGTAGCACTCACTACATACACGCACCCCGATTGCCCCGCCATATATTTTTATAGGTGACTCTATTGGGTTCTACAAAATTTCTCTATCATACATTCAAACACTAAAAGTACAAACCATTATACACATAAACATACAATACCCAAACATTACTACATAACACTTGTCAATCTCCTCAATATAAATTATTATTTTAATGTTATAATTATTTATAAGAAAACACCAATCAAACATTCTTTTCGCTATATATTACGACAGTTTTCCTGTCATTATCAGGTGGGATATAATAAATATATAAATTAAGGATTTTAAACAAATTTATTAATTTTATTAATTATATAAAAATTTTTTATTATTTAATAAAAACATTTCATTTTTTAACATTTATAATTTTTCATTTTTTAATTTAAAAATTTTAAATTAATTAATTTCACAAACAGCAATCATACATACAATATACAAAAAATTATTTAAAAACATTTAAAACACAAGTATTCACTGCATTCTGTTCATTAATTTTCGGATTCAATGACTTTATCAATAACGCCTCACCAATTACACGTTCCCAATAATTATCGAAAATTTTTAATAAAATTTTAAAATCAGACACCTATTTTACTCTTACAGCCCTTATTGTGTTCACTAATATGGGTCAAATCCTTCGGTACTTTCCATGAAATTGGCACTATCCTATAGTTTAAATTCCCTTACTGCTTTCTTATCTTGACTTTATAATCCTTAACACAAATTTAGACTCATCATCCTTGCTCACACTATTTAATTTATTTAACTCATCAGATTCACACACCTCAACAACATCACACCCAGATTTTCTCAAAGATTGATCCTTAGGATTTTTAATATAGTATTCTTATATTTTTTATTTACTCATTTTAATATATAATGTTATAAATATCATATTAATATTATTTTAATTAATTTATTATTATATTAATATCTTTATTTAGTAATTATATTATTCTTATTTTATTTTTTATTTTTCTCATTTTAATAGGTATGTTGTTTCGACCGATTAACTTATGATTAGTTATGATGGTTTTTTGTGTGCAGGTATCATTTCGTTGATCTGGTGGTTTCTTTTAATTGTTTTTGTTATTTATTAATTGAATTAAGAATCGAATTTTGAATAATTTCTTTTGGAATTAAAATCTTGGTTTCAACGTGTGATTCTTTTAATATTATACTCTTCTCATTTGATTTGTTATTTACTCTCATTTTAATAGGTATTTAAATACCTCATTTTAATGTTATAAATATATTGTCATTATTTTTTATCATTTATTATTATTCAGAAAATATGCAGGGATTGGAAAAGAAAATAGGTCATTCAAACAAATTTATTCTCGAAAATCTAAACCTTTCTCTTAAAATTTCACTCCGAAATAATCTTAAATAAACTTAAATGACCTTAAACAACATTTCAGTCTCGTATGTAGGCTATTTTGTGGTATTTTGGACCTTATTTTTATGTATTATAGAATATTTATCTCTTTAATTTATACAATTTTATCGGTTCTTTTGATTATCTTCCTGTAGATTTGATAATTGTGCCAGCATCGTTAAAATGGCAGACAAGAAGATTCAACACCCCACATGTAGCTAATAATAATTATGTAATAGCACTTCTTCATTAAGAAATATTTGACTTTCTTTGTATTGTATGTTGTGATATTTCCCTAAATCTCGTTCACCTTCGTTCATTAGCCAATAGCTTTAACATTTTTTACAGCTCTCATTTCCATTATGCCTTTTAACATTTGTTTCAAGCATTGTTTTTAAATCTTATTATTTTATTACGATGCGGTCTTGCACAGTTCGTCTGATTTTGACTTTAGCATTTCAGTTACTGATTTTCTAAAAAGAACATTGAACGTTGCAAGTTGTTCATAATTTTTTGTTTTCGAAACTGTCATTTTTTTTTGTAATTGTGACTGGAAATCACTTATTTGGTTTTGCATCAATAGCTTTAGTTTTTGCCCAGTAATCTGTCTTTTCATCTTTGTCCATCATATTCTTGGGTATTCAATTTCAACATATTTTGGCACGTCTTTGTAAAATTTATTACAACAATTAATTGCTTTAGAGACCACATTATTATTCTGATTTTTGTCGTAGTTTCTAACTCATTCTTTAAAACGCTTTATAATTCAATAAATTGTATTTTAATTAAAAGTAATAAATAGGTAACATTTAGACAAACTATTTGTTTAAAAATTACGATAGCTATTAAATTTTTAAAATCTTTGATTTTCTAAGTTATAACAGTAATAACGATATAACCGGGTCATTATGACCTCGATGTTTGACAATTGATGTGAGCATGTTTGCGTGCAATGAAGTTAAATATATATGTGTGTTGTCTGTATCAATAATATCGCTTAAACTAATAATGATCCCTTTACTAGATTATGCAATTGGAAATATTATAAATAATATTACAATTGCCTTGTGCAGTTTGGAATATTTCAATTAAATATTGAATAACAATGTCTTCTTCTAAGAGACGCTATTATCCAATTGATGGTGCACTAAGCAATCGCACAATTTTATAATTTAACTAAATGCAAATTTCCATATATAAATTGACGCGGAAATGAAGACTCCTATCCTAAAATAGAACAAACATGCGAGTATCAAAATCCTTGAATCTGGTTTAGCAGACTGTCATCTTGTGTGTTACGATGCTTGATTTCACTAAATAAGGTTTGTTGATGATAGTTTGATGAGTTTAGTACACGACTTTTAGAGTTGACTCATTCAAATATCTTTATTGAAGACACAAGCCATAGAGTGATCTGATAGAAAAGTAATAAAGAAAAGTAATAATGGATCAGTTCCAGAAGGTCACGAATAACTTTTAGTGGCGACTTTAATTGGTCCAGAATGTATTCAAAGGCTGGAGGAATTAAATTTAAAATCTATTTTTGGAACCGATTTTTTAAGCGTTTGTTTGGAACCGATTGGAACCGATTTTTTAAGTGTTTGTTTAATGTAGACTAGGTCGAAAATTTTCCTTTGTAAAAACCTCATTACACCATTACGAACATTTGTCACTTTGAAATGATGAAGCTAAAACTATTTTGGACAAATTTTTCGAAGTCTAAGGAAACATTCTCATTATTATATTTTTATATTTCATTTTTCTTCGTACTTGGTTTGCTTTGAGATTTTTATTATTATGCATTAATGAGACAAAATGTAAATAAATATTCTCTCAGAGTTTAGAAAATTGGAAATTGTTTTCATTTATATTTTGAAAAGCAACTAAACTATCTTCCTTGGATGTCAGCATTTCTCTACATCTATATACCACGTATGACAAAGCCATCGACTGCGTAACTATTTTTAATTTCAATTATGCATTATATTAAATTCAAATTTTGTATTATTTGTCGATATATAAACTTATATTTTACTAATTTTGTGTTTTTAAATAAAACAAATAGATTACAGTTGAAAGCACTCTTTTGATATTTAAAATAATTTCTCTGATAGACCATAAGGATTAATCTAGTCAAAAGTCCCCCACGAGACTTGAAAGTTTTGCCATTCCTGGTATTTGAGATTTTACAAAATGCACCTAGTTTATGGTCAATTGACAATACTGCGCACCAACTTAAAATTTACTTCACATACACTTTATGGAGTAAAATCCAGTAAGTTGTTAACCCTTTCTAGGCAAAGGAAACTAAAAGTGATGTAAAACTCAAAGTTTATTAATAATAATTATATAGTTACAAATGATCATAAAAAAATAAAAAAATAGAAAAAAAAACAAATTTATTCTCTTGTGGCTCAATATATGTCAGTAGTTGTACCAAAAGTAAAAATGATTACCGACAGCTTACTTAGATATTTTTATTAGTTTAAAATGGTGTCCAGTATATTGCCACCACATTAGAAAGGGTAAACAATACAACCCATTCAAGAGTTGAAGTTAAATATTTATTTTTCCTAGTCCTGTTGAAAATTTCGGCCTTTATCATATACTTAGACTTTTCTCCTTTATTGAAATTGTATTAAAAAAATAAAGTTTCTTGAACACTTCGACAGGGTTCTTGAGCTAAATTGTTTTTCTAAAATATCAACTATTATAATTATAATATTGAATATTTGCGCTCATATCAAAGCAACTCAAAACATTGGTCGACTTTTTCTAATAAAATAAAAATTGGAAGAAACATTTTTTTTCTAAATTTTATTTTCAAAACAAAATATTTTATAATACATTATTTGCATAAAATTATAATTTTACAAAGATCATGAAATGAAAAAATAAATACATGTTAGTTTTTATTCAAGAGTATACAAATTTTAAAAAATATCTAATACATAAATATATAAAATTAAAATATATTTTAATATATATTTTATAAATATTTCGTAACTGATCTTCAAAAATTCTGTATGCAAAATAATCCAAAAATGAGTAGAGAATATCCTCATGTTTCCTGGTTTAGTGAAAGTTTATTGTCGTTTTGATTACATTTCTGAAAAAGAAAAAATTAAAATCTTAGCACACTTTAGAGTAGTTTAGTCAGTTGTCTTTGACCACTGTATTCGTGAACGGGCAACAATTATGTAGCAATCTTTTGTAAAAATATAATACAAATAAATAAATAGGTCAGCAATTTCCGCAGTGTTTATTAAGTGAAATATTTCGACCTAAAATTGGTTCACACCAAAACAAAATTTAATAAATCTTTCTCCAGTAAAATAAATACCGTATTGATTTTATTTAGAATATATTTTTTCAATTTTCAGATTTCTAGTAGAAGCTGTCACACAAAATAATTTACACTTTCAATTTTTTGATAAAATCATAAAAATTTAAAATTTAAAGAGTAAAATTAACTTTTTTATAAAACAAATTTTAAACAATCAGAAAATGTTTCTTTTAATTTTAAAACTAAATGACAAAAAACTGTTATATTGTTTAAAATAACTATAATAAAATATAAATAACAATAATAGATAATGAAATCACAAATATAAATTAGAATCATTGCAAAATAATTAATTGCAAAATTTGGCAGGAAGCCAAAATTTGGAAATTTATGCAATTTTTCGATCGAATATTTATAATAATTACAGAAATTATTTAATTAGTAATTTAAAATTGTTTTTATTTCTCAAATTATTAACAATAGTAAGTTAGTTTGTACTTAAAAATTCAAACAAAATTCTTATTAATTTATCATTATTATACACAATGCTTATGTGACATTCAATTCAAAGAAAATTAGATATTAAAATTTATTACCAATTTTGAACGATTTCATTATTGAATAAGTATTTAAACAAACATGGCAATGAGTTAATTATAAGAATGTGCAACTCAAAAATTCGTTTAACGATATATTTCAACAGCTTTCCGGTCATCTTTAGGTAGGATAGAAAAAACTATGAACAAATTGTATTAATATTTCTTTAAAAAAATATTTTTATTTAATTAATAATAAATTATTTTTCAATTTATAATAAATAGATTTAGAGATTTTAAAACATTTTATTATAGTTTAATTTTATTATAATTTTTAATTTTAACTATCTATACACTTTTCTAATGATTTCATTATTAAATAATAAATCGCAAATCGAGAATTATTTAAAAAATTGCGAAAAATTTTAAATGTCAATATTTATGTAGTTTTAAATGTTATCGAAAAAATATTTTAAAGTCGCAGTAAGATTCATCTATGTCATTTATTTTTACGTTTAGAGGTTTCTAGATACTACGAAGACAAATATAAGGAAAAATTCAAATTTCTCACACTTTTATTTAGTGTGTATTTATTAAAACTTTCCATAGTTATAAATTTGTTTATTAAATAATTTTCGATAACCATTTACATAAAAAATAATATTTGGGCATCTCCATTTCTTTCAAACGACAGATCAATGTTTTATGTTGAATTGAAAACAAATGAAAAAAATGAAAGTAAATAACATTTTCAATAGAAGCAAACCAAATAAAAAAATTTAAAGATTTTATTGATAAAAATACTATGAGAAAGTATTAGATTTCCATAGAATGCAACATTTTATTATTATTATTATTATTATTATTATTATTATTATTATTATTATTTTTATTATTATTATTATTATTATTATTATTATTATTATTATTATTATTATTATTATTATTATTATTATTATTATTATTATTATTATTATCATTGCTGTATGAAGAATGCAAGTCTCGCGCTCAACATTCAGTTGCTTGTCTAAATTTTCCGCACGGCTACCCAAATGAATAAAAAATAAAATATTTTAAGAAAATACAAATTTAGACAAACAAAAAAGCCTAAACAATTTCCAAAGGAAAAGGAGCTGGCAGCAATCAAATTATTTCAGAAGAACAGGTAAATTATTTATTTAAAAATGTGTTTGGAGATTACTTTCTTTAATAAATTATAGTTAAAAATATATCTAACTTATATTAAAATAATTCCTAAAAAAAGCTGAAAAAGTTATATTTAAGAACTTGGATAATGATTTCATAATTATATAAAAATCAAAATTCGAGTTTTAAAATTTACTTAAAATTAAAAATCTCACTTAAAACCCATTTCTAAAATGGCTAAATTAAACAAAACTTATAAATTAACTGCATTTCATCACAAATAGTGAGTCGTCTATAATTGGTGTACACACCAGCCTGCATTATAGATGCCTCTATTCCGTGCAAAAGGGTGTAGCTGCCTGTAATGCAGTTATAGTGTACTTTTGACCTCAGTGTTTCCTGAAGCAAATTTCTGGCTACTCCACTACATAGTGACATATATTAAGGCTATATTACAATTGTAGTATTAAACATTTAAAATTACAGTTGGTGTAATAAAATATTTATATTCATGATCTTTGTTGTAAAACCGATAAAAAATAAACATAAAATTTACTTTTACAACGTACTAGTACTTTCAAAATTCAATAAGAACAAAATTCATTGACATTTTCTGAAGTGGCGTTTAGTTATACGCAAAAGCGTTGCTATGTGTCTAGATTGCGTTCCTAAAATCCAGTGCAAACTAGAACAACATATGACACGATTTATTTTATAAAATGCAGATTTGATAAATCATACGCTGAAGGAGCACGGCATATTATGTAAACTATATTTTTTATAAAAAAATATAAAAAATATAAATAAATACTTAATTTAATATACGGATGACTAGATCAAAAAAATTAATTAGTCGGTTTTTTAAAGGAAACTTTATAAAATCTTATATATTCGATACCATTCTGAACATTAAAACTTCGTTCTTCTCAGGAAAGGAATGTTTGAGTTTGTGCCCACCTTGAATCAAACAAAACACTCATTACTGTAATAGGGAGAGTCTGTAATCTGAAAAAAACAGCTTATCAAATAACATTTTTGCGTTTGATTTACAAAACATTACTATTTGTTTTACTATTTGTTTCTCACCCCAAAATACAAAAACGATGTATATTTTAAATATTTTATTTAGAATCTTAAAGGATGATGGAAATATATTTTTTGTATTTTGAAGACTTTACAAAATGACTCAATACATCAAAGAAAAGATTGAAAATGGCTTCAAAAGAGAAAAGAAAATATTGTACATTGTGCACAGGGTCTGAGGAGGTTAATATTTTTCAATAATTGTATATATTTTTACTTTAATTACCTGAAAGTAATGAAAATAGTTTTACAATAAAAAATATTAAAATATTAAAATTAGAAAAAATTGAATCTAAGAAAAGTCATGTTAAATTTGTGGACAAGATCAAAATTTGGGCATTTATAACAGTCAAAGAGATTTGAAACAAGAAAAATATTAAGGGTGTTGGATGAAAAGTAAGGACTTAAATAAATAAATGCTTTGGAAATATATTCTAATTTTTTTTATTCTCCCCTTTTTTTGTTTTTATTCTCCCCTTCTCACTGTGTTTTTGTGCCCTTGATGAGAAACTGTGACCGCTTTTGATCATTTGAATTTTGAATTCATTTTCTATAGTAAGATTTGTTTTACTATAGAGAAAAAATAGCAAGTTGATTAAAAAATTAAAATTGGGAATATATATATTAACACTAGATTTACGGGTAAAAATT
>CAUHTR010007441.1:0-16384 GCA_959609185.1 Schmidtea polychroa | reverse complement strand
AAATGAGGGAGTCGGGTAATTAATATTTACCTATATTTCATGACGTATCTAAAAAATCAAAATATATATTCATAAAATAATAAATTAGTATTATATATATATATATATATATAGCAATATATATAGCAATAGAATTTTAAATGAGTCAAATTGGATCAGTCCGAAATCTAGTGTTAATGAAGAAATGAAAGAATATGATGCTGAAGAGTGAACTCTGTCATTAGCTGTACATTTATTTTTTCTTAATAAAGTTTGTTTTGAAAGTTAACATTATTGTTATTTTTATTATATAACATACACAAGTAAGCATTCACACAAATAAATACACAAATTCACCGATTGTTCTGATACATTTTTAAAGGTGACTCTGTCAGATCCTGACAAACCTCTTTACATTGATGTCATATGCAAAATATTTATAATTAAACAACAGTAAATTATTATTATTATTATTATTATTATTATTATTATTATTATTATTATTATTATTATTATTATTATTATTATTATTATTATTATTATTGTATTATAAGAACATTTTTTTCCAATTTCACCACTGATTATGTTTTCCATTGAATTTATTAAAATAGAGAGCTTGAAGACTATAAATGAGTAATATATCGATGTTTTTTGATACTGACGAATTTTCGGCACTGCCTTTTTCAAGAAATTCACTTGAAAAAGGCAGTGCCAAAAATTCGTGAGTATCAAAAAACATCGATATATTACTGATTTATAGTCTTCCAGCTCTCTTTTTTAATAAATTATTATTATTATTATTATTATTATTATTATTATTATTATTATTATTATTATTATTATTATTATTATTATTATTATTATTATTATTATTATTATTATTGTTGTTGTTTGAATTACTGTTAATTCTGAAGAATTTAAGTGAAAGATAAACCACATTGAAACTATTTTGTTGATTTACTACTATAATTTTCTCAATTTTATAATGTTTATGTCTCAGTTTAATATATTATTTACATATGAGATACTCTTGAAAACGATTTTACATTAATCATTTTCAAGTATTGGAATTGATATAATTTAGTCAGCATCAAGATAATGAAAATATTAAAAGTATCAGGTATGCATTTTAGGTTTAAATTTCACTTTTGTTCAAAAAGACGCTTACCCTTTGGTTTATGTGAAGATTGAAAATGTTATAAACATAAAATTAAAAATGTTAGTAATATTAAAATAAATATTCGGCTATTTTGAAATTATGGAAGGGTTTTATCAAAAAATATCAAATTTGGGAAATAATGTACAAATATTGAAGATGAAGTATGCACCAAATTATGTTCAGGAGAATTCAGATAATTTAAAAATGAAAAGATTTAACATTATTTAATTAACTTTACAGAATTATGCGATTGTTTAGTACAAACTATTTGTGAAGATTCAAATTACGTTTTGTCAGGCTCGCCGAAAGGGAGCAGAGGGTGCAAATTCCCAGGGGCCCGGGTTCCATTTGTTATATATTTAAATATAATATTACTCACACTAAAGTTGATTTAACTACAATCAGTTTAAAGTTCAAGCATCTGAATTCCATCAAAATAAATTAAACGAACATCAACATGTAGTTAGGTCAACATCGGTATCAATATTCAAAAATAAACTAAATAAAGTTTTGAGTTTTTTTAATGCTGGAATTAAAAACTGTTATATTTGCTAACCATGATTACTGAAACTGAAACCATGTGTATCATTTTTGTACTATAGAACACATCCACGGGTCACAGATCTCTACGTCAAATAAAACGTCATCTGCTATTTTATGCGTTTTACGATTAACAATTGTTTAGGGGCCTGGAATTGCTGTCGGTGGGCCTAAATTTTGTACATTGTACAATTATTATAATGAAGTTTCAATTATCATGTCTTTAATAAAAGACCGTTTACGGAAATATTGGTTGGAAGGCATGATTAGCGCCATATCTAAATATGAACACAATACAGATATTCAGGGAAGAATTGAATACAAGAATGACACCAAACAGCCATTATCGGTAAAAGCACTTTGAGGCATTTTAAACGCAACATGGAATAAAATATATCCTGATACTTGATAAATCAAATGCCTAAAATCCGTAAAGCCGCTATAGTAATTTTAAATATTAAAAAATATAAACGAAATACATATTTTTGCTAACGAATTCCTCTAAAATATGTACAAACGTTATTATTAAATTAATTATTATTTAATTATTAATTTATATAACTAAATATTTTTGTGCCGAAAAGGCTATTAAGTTTGAAAATTTTTGCGACAATGTCAATTGAAAATGAAAAGAAATTAGAGGTGAAAATCAAGTTTTTATTATTTATATATATTGACTATTAAAATAACTTTCAAATAATTTTTAAATTGGATTTTTTAAGTTAAAATTTTTGAATTAAAAATTAAAATAGCTTTTTAAAAAAATGAAAAAATTTTAAATAAATATGTTTTAAATATTGAAATATTTTGATAAATGGTTTTGAAAATATTTTATTCAACGGGAAAAATTGATTTGGAAATTATACAATATTTCATTAAATAAATACTTGGAATTATGTCGTTAACTTTTGAACCGGATTGAAAAAAATAATTTAGAAAATGTTTTAGCAGCTTCTAATATAACGGTTGTGCATGCTTTCCAAATCAAATCAAATTGGATCGAGATTAAAGAGACGGCAATCCTACTCGCAATAAAAATTATATCAATTGAATAAATTTGCTTTTAAAAAATTGTTTAAAATTCTTATTAAATATTACGAAATTTGAATTTTTTTTCGTGACACACTTGCGAAATTCACACGATACACAGAGTGGGAAACAATATATACTCTATAAAAATATTATTTCTCAATTACTGTATTAATGGGATAAATCAGACAAGTGTCAACATATACCTCTCTTTTAATATAAACTTATCTTGCCTATGCTTCATTATAAAAGTAAAAACAAATAATGTATAAAAAATTTTAATAAATTATAAAAAATCTTGTTGTTTTAAATTCAAAATAGACTTTTCATTTTTGATAGAGCCTCAAAGTTAAACTTGGTGATGGTAAGTACAAATAATAAGTCACTGTCTTAAAGACAACAAATTTCTATTGATAAAAGTTTAAAATTAAATAGAACGTTTACAAATATTAAAAAAAAATACTGAAAAATCTCATGTAAGTTGTGAGGTTAAAAAGTGCTTGAACATATAAAAATAATGAGGTTAGAAAGATCTGTTTTTATTTGAAAGGATTATTTCAAATAAGTTTGAGATCTATATGAAGAAGTCCATATAAATGTATAACAAAAAAGTCTTTGACAAATAGTCCTCACGTGTTGGATAACTTGGCTGCCAGATTTCTGGAAAATATTCTCACTGAACACGCGATACATTTGAGTATCAATCTTTCAAACTCTAATAGAGAATATAAGAAAGGGGTATCATTGGCAGAGAATATGCTAAAATGAATTTTAAGTGTCTTCACGAATTCTAAAGGATGGCCAATTTTACAAAAACCCACCAATAACACGGAATATGAAATTAATTTGATCAAAGATGTTGCGGACTTATTACGAAAACTACGCAACTATGAGCTTTATTTGCCCCAATGACAAAACACTCGTATCAGAAGATACCATCAAACACAACAAAAATTGCAGAAAATATAGATTTTTATTAATTTGCCTGCCCCAACATAGATTTGCGTCTCTATCTACCACCAATTTGGTCGGCTACGATATTATAGCAATTATAACGATATTATAACGATATTATAATATATTATATTGTATATAATATTGAATATTATACAGGCGGAGCCGTTACGTTGTAAGTTATTACCCTCAAATTTTGATATGTTCTAAAGTGTTAGTTATATTGATGAGATTGACAATAAATGTTTATTGCAAACCCTTGTGCCTGACGATTTCAGGTATTCGAGCGTCTGAAAAGATTTACGAGGTCGCAAATTTGAATCAAACAAGGATCTAATGAATATTGCGGTTAAAATCTATGGTGGACCACTCAAACTAGTGTATCAATGTTAATGAAAATTGTGTGAAAAACTAAAACTTACATGTTTCTTATTTCAAATTTTAAAAATTGGTCCTTCTGACTTTATTATTTCAGTACAAGATGAAAGACTTTTTAGCTTCAATATCTAAGGCCCACAAATTATTATCCACATCCGCCCTTTATTCTATTTCCAGTGAAATCTCGAATATGTTAACTCAAATTTTATTAATCATTTTTATTTTTCACTGTAATTTCATATTTTTATAATTTCATTTATTTTTACTGACATTTTATCAGATGTAATTATTTTATGGACAAATAATAATAAAGTGATTCGCCTAAAATCAACAAATTAGATTAAATAAATCATATAAATATTTATGCCTACATTGACTTGGTCTTGTAAATAACATTAAAATATAACAGTAAAACAAATAAGTGCTTTAAACGCACTATTAAGCGTTTTAATGAGCGATATTTTATATTAATTTTGTTTGTTCGTTTCCAAATCATTTTGAAATTTCTGTTTAATTTGTTTATCTTTTCCAAAGATTTCAGCAATCAAATGCTCATGTATTTATTTAAAGAAAATTCTTAATTTCCACTAGAAAATATCTTCAATTTCTTGTTACATAAATTATACGAATACTTAATATAAAGTGCAAAAGATCGATTATATAACACAATGACGCAACAATATTATGTAATTTCCATTTCAAATATAGAGAATGCATTCAAGGAAAAAATCAAAATAAAACTATAAACAATTTGTTTACATATATAATTTATTTTAAAATGATTTCAATGAAGAATATTTCAATGTTTCAGCTGCAGAATGGAAATATTATAATAACAACATCAACCAACGTCTATGAAGTTTACTTAACTTCTTCATGAATGAATTATTATTCAATTATTACTTTCAAAATAAAAAGCTTTCATACTGCTGAACATTACTATTGCAAAATTACAATTATAACGGGACACTTGGACATGAGCAACACCTCGTGGCAATAAAAACGGTCAGAACTGTATCATTACTATTAAAATATTTAAAAAAATAATTATCGCAAATCAAATTGCGTGTCATTTGTGTAAGTCTGCGAAAAGAAGATAAATTTCCCAGGAAAATAAAATTCAGCTCCAGTTTCATAGGGTTGATGAATAATAAATTATAAATTTATTACAAAATAGTGCTAAATTTTATTAAGATTTGACTTCAATAAAAATTAATTTTAAACACCGAATTTCAAAATTTATTTTTTCTAAACAAATAAGACAAAATAAATAATTTAATATTTAATAAATTAACACAATTGACAATAGCAATGATAATTTTATGATAATCAATTTTGCATTATTTTTAGCTCTTTCTCATAACAGAAATTAATTACAATAAAGTGTATTGTAATATTATATGCAATTTCTAATGGTAGAGTAGTTTCGAGTTTATTTGGCTAATGGGACTGAATTTCTTACATGTTATTAATGTAAACCAAAATAGTGTATATTTGTAGGTGAGCTTATGTGAAGTTTCTGATTGACTATTCATTTTTTGTCAATTCTATAATTAATTTTTTCGACTCACTGATTATAAGTTTCAGTTGGAAATTCGAAATATTTGTTTTATGTTTTTTGTCATTTTATAAATTTACTCAAACAATAAGAAATTATTAATTAAAAAATATACATTATTAAAAATAAAATAAAAAACCTGGTAATTGTTTGAGTTATTAGAATCATTCATTTTTGGTATCTTGGATGGACAATAAACTTTTCTAAATATTAAAATAATAAATTCTAATCATATCCATTTATGATTTATATAAAATTATACAATATAAATGTATTTTTCAAGATTCACATTTAATATTATTATTATTATTATTATTATTATTATTATTTATTATTATTATTAATATTATTCAATAATTACTATTACTTACGAATAAATCTTAAACTTATAAAAATATATTAAATTTAATTGATATCAAATTAATGTTCTTTTAATGTTTTTAAAGAACTGTAAGCAAATAAATGTTTTTAAACAGGGATCTGACTTGTCATCAACTTTCCCAGTCTTTGGAAACTGATAATAGTATCGAGAATCATAGTGGTACAATTATCACTTTTGCATCTGACTAATTTTTGTGAACAGGTTACCGACGAAGATAATGTAAACATTTATCTACCGAAATCACATTTTCGAACAAAAAGGGGATACTTCAATTTTATGCACAATCGTTCAGTCCATAGATTAAGATGGGAATACTGTTTGTTAAATAGTATGATAAGAGTTTTTAACACACATATATATATATTCTCTAAAACTCGAATTAATCCCCAATAGGGGGTTAAATTTTTGTAAAAGATTTTTCTAAAAATCCAGGGGATGGGGATTTATTTGAGGTATTATAAAAAATTAAATGAATTTAAGTAAATTTTTTTTCATTCTCTATTTCAGAAAAATTGGACTCTCAAACATCATACGTGGAAATTTGATTGCTAATTTTCACTTTCTTGAGTGATCCATTCTCTCAGCGTGTGTCTATCAATACTAAATCTTGTAGTTACTTCTGAGATATTTCCATTAAATCGATAACTAGAAATTGCATTTAACTTTTGCTTGTTTTTAAATTTCTTATTTATCATGAAGTGATATTTATATTTTAATAAAATTAAAAAAAAGCAATACATTGTATAGTTCTGCAATTTAAAAAATATATGAACTTTTAATATTTATATTCAAATAACAATATTTTACGGTGGTGAATTATTTCGGGTGGAAGATTAATTCGAGGTTTAGAGTATATATATATATATATATATATATATATATATATATATATATATATATATATATATATATATATATATATATATATATATATATATATATATATATATATATGTTCATTTATACTTATTTTAATAAAACATGGAATTTTTATTTATATTTTTACAGTTTCCCCTTTTTTATGCCCAAAATGTTTATCTGCGAATGGAGTCTAATTATGGTCTGGTTGGTTGCCAATAGTGTGACTGTCCGCAAATTTGTCTTACTCAAAATCAAATATATATTACTTAAAATATAAAAATTAGAAATAATAATTAAATAATCAATTCGACATTATTATTTTCAAATGATATATAACGTTAAAAGTTCATATATTTGTCCTTTTGCAAAAAATATATTAATGCAAGCTAATGTCACAAATATTTTCAATACCAATATACAACTGAAACGACTCTGAAATCTATTTAGCGGTAAATTTATTAAATACAATTATTTACAAACAAAATTGTATTAAAATGTCACATCCAAAAATTTTAAAAAAAATAATTTATTTTGGTCACCCTAAATTTGTTTTGTTTTTTGATGTTTTATTTATATTGAAAAAACATCAACATTTTAATTCTACGTAACACACATTTTCGGCTTTGTCTTTATTTATTGTTATTTAAATAAATAACACTTGATAAAGGCAAAGCTGAAAATTAATGTTGCGTAGAATTAAATTTTTGATCTTTTGTCAAAATGAAAATTAATGAAATGACATAAAAATCAATGACATTTAATTTTCGATTAATTAGAAAAGAATATTTAAAAAGTATATTAACCCCTTTTAGGACAAACTTTTTTCCCAATAGTCGGTAAAAACTATTTTTTATGTCAATAATTTTTGCTATATAATCAATAACATAATTTTTTTTTAAATTTTTTGAATGACACTACTAATTATTTTCAATATTGAGAGTCACGCACATATGTGTGAATGCCCGAAACAACACGGTTTTTCGTGATCGTCCGGGAACTGGTTAAATATATCAATGAATAGAGGTTGGGTTAATGCAAATGAGTGCAGTTAATATTTAATGACACGAAAAGTCGAATGCAAATCATTTAAAATTCTGTAAAATTAAAAAATTCAGTTTAGGTGCAAATTTAATTAAAAATTTTAAAATCAATATTTCATGGGGAGAAAGGTATGATCGGGTGCCAAACGATAATGATAATTATAAATCTATGAAGTCCCTAGGTAATTTTATAGAAAATGCAGACTAATAAACATTAATTAATCTTGTTGGTGTCATTAAAAACCTCAAAAAGTAAACAAAATCCCCGAGCTTGATAGACATAATATCGGCCAAGTTACTGCCAAATTATTTTATTTTATTTATTTTAGAAAAATATTTAGAAAAATAGCGATATAGCTTGGAATGGGAATGATTTATGTCAGTTTGGCCTAATTTGTCATTCCCGGTCGAAGACAAATTGTATCAACATTTTTTGAAAAGGTTAAACCATTTGCTTTAACAATTAGTTTTAATGTTATTCATAATACAATAGTTTAAGGGACATTCCTTTGGAACATCTAATATTGGTACAAACTATTATTGTTGAAAGATTAAATCTTTGTGATTATTGTATTGGAAATGAAACCGGAAATAAAATGGACACGTAAAATTAAATTACAATTTATTTCTTGCTTAAATAATTTAATAACCGAACAAATGTATTAATTAATGATGAAAATATCATATAATTACAAAATAAAAAGTATAACTCGAATTATCCTAATTCCATGAACCGAAATGTATTTCCTTATATAGCAATAACTCATACAATATGACTTTTTAATCTGATGACTGAAATAACTTTAAATTACAATTTTAACCCCTTCAGACCCGTGTGCAGAATAATGCACATAACATTTAAAACCTTATAGATCCCTTATTTAATATATTTTATTTCATAAATATATTATTTTTATCACACATGTGTTTTAACCTTACCATTTTGGCCAATAATTGCTAAAAAAGTTTTTTTTCTCCAATAACAATTATTCAGGTCTGAAGGGGTTAAATTAAATAGTCAAATAATTAAATATTCAATAATTATAATTGTTAGATTTGCTGAATTCAGATTTTTTAATAACTTTATATAGTGATTCAGTAGCGTAGTGAGTATAACTGACGCCCCCTCCAAAAAAAACCCATCAAGTAATATAATATATAGAATAAACTCGTAATAAGAATATAATACAAATAATAATAGAATGCAGTACATACATTAAAATACTATATTAATATATTATGATTAATATATTATGAATAGTCACTATATAACAGGCATGGGCAACATACGGCCCGCGAGCCTCTTTTGATCCACACCATAAAACCAGGCCCTTGATAAGCTTTCAGGAATGTATGCAGTTGACGTTAGAGCTACACCATTAGTACAAATACGCATTTAATATAAGCGTGGTGGTGCAGCAGTAAACTTCCGGTCACCTCTCCACATTTACACCTCACTGTGAAGTATTTAGTTATATTCTATTAAGGAAACTTCCAACTTTCATGTAGAGCGTATAATTGTGCAGGGCTGAAGATGATCCCAAGTTCGTTGGTGTGCTACTGCTACTCTAATAGCTGGCCTTTATTCAATCCTGTAGGAGAGGTTAGGATGTACTAGTAGCTCTCTCTTAACTGTGAGGATGAGTGTGACTGGAATGAATGCATTAATGCCCTTGTTGTCATATTATTAGGCAGGTGAGGTTGTACAATAAAACTCCTTTAGCCAACAGTTCAATTATCAAAAATTATGTTCACTACCTCTATGAACAAAACTTATAATTTTATGAAATAAATACGCAATTTCAACCACAGTTGAGGATGAGCACTATTACAAAAAAACGAAAAGTTGACAGTGAACAACGAGTATTTAATGATAAGTGGACATCGGATTATCTGTTTGTAGAATCAAACAATATGCTCGTTTGTCTTGTTTGCTCGCAATCAATTTCCGTTAAAAAGGAATTTAATGTAAGACGGCATTACCAGACTCAGCACGCAGAAAAGTTCGATCAGATACAGGGACAATTAAGGAAAGATAGGATCGAATCTCTTCGAAAAGCACTTCTAGGGCAACAGACATTCTTTATCAAAGTTAATAAAGAGGTTGAGTGTGTTGTGAAGGCGAGTTTCATGATAAGTGAGATAATTGCCAAGAAACTGAAACCGTTTTCTGATGGGGAGTTTGTCAAAGAATGCATTGATGCTGCTGTGGATTGTATCTGTCCCGAAAAAAAACAACTTTTCTCGAATATCAGCCTTTCTCGATTTACAATCGTAAGACGAATTGATGATATTGCAAAAAACATTGAAACAATCTTGAAAGAAAAAGCTGAACTATTTCAAGCATATTCAATATGCCTCGATGAAAGCACGGATATGACAGACACCGCGCAGTTAGCAATTTTTGTGCGTGGGGTTGATCAGGACTTCCACGTTACGGAAGAACTGTTGAAATTAGCGAGCATGAAAGGGACTACAACTGGAGAAGATGTTTTTGATGAAATCAAAACTGCATTGGCAGAAAACGGGCTTTTTCTTCCAAAACTAACAGGAATAACGACAGACGGAGCTCCGGCAATGGTTGGAATAAAAAATGGAGTAGTTGGTTTATTGAAGGCGGAGCTTGTTAAAATGAAAGGAAGTGAGCAATTAATTGCATCACATTGCATAATCCACCAAGAGAATTTATGTGTAAAAGAACTAAAGATGGACCATGTGATGACAGTTGTTGTGAAAACCGTGAATTTCATAAGATCACGTGGATTGAATCATCGAAAATTCAAAGAGTTTCTCACTAGCATTGAGACAGAATACTCGGATGTAATTTACTTTAGCGAAGTTCGTTGGCTGAGCAGAGAAAAAGTATTGCATCGCTTTTATTGCCTTCGTGAAAAAATTAAACTTTTTATGGAGATGAAGTCGAAACCAATTCCGGAGTTATCCGATGCAAATTGGCTACTTGACTTGGCCTTTTTGGTTGACATCACAACGCATCTGAATGATCTAAACACGAAGTTACAAGGCCGGGATCAACTGATAAATAATCTTTACGATCATATCAAAGGATTTCAGACAAAGCTGAAACTATGGGAGAATCAATTATCAAAGGACATTACGGTGCATTTTCCAAATTTAACTGATTGCAAAAATGATGCAAATTTAGCTAACACGAAGAAATTTAATGAATACATAATTGCATTGAAAACACAGTTTTCTTCAAGATTTGCTGATTTTGCCGAACATGAAAATGATTTCAAACTATTTTCTGAACCATTCAGTGTTAATGTTGAGACAGCACCAGAATCAATGCAAATGGAGCTCATTGAATTGCAGTGTAATGGCGATCTGGAAAGAAAGTTTCGTGACGTCTCTTTGATTCAATTCTACAAACTCTACATTTCTCAGAAAGCGTTTCCATCAATCCGATATCATGCGCTGAAAATGGTCTCACTTTTCCCCAGCACTTACATCTGTGAACAATTCTTTTCTAAGATGAAACAAACAAAGTGCAAAAACAGATGTCGGCTCACTGATGATAACTTGTCAAACGAATTACGAGTAGCAACATCAACTATCAAGGCAAATATTTCAGATTTATGTCGTGATAAGAAGTGTCAAATGTCACACAGACCAAAACCAGAACAAGATTGATATTGATATGTTGGGTATATTTGAGTAGTATATGCAAACTTGAGAAGTATAAAAAATATAAATTCGAACAATCCAGAGTTTGTGCGAGTAAATAAACTATAAATTTGGGATTATTAAAGTTAAATTTGGGTATTTTCATAGTTTGTATATTTTGCCTTCCAATAACAACTAGTATATAGTATATAATATATAATATATGCCTAATCATGTAAATTTAAATGATCTTTGCTATTAAAAAGATATATTATTGGAATATATATTAATAAATTCGTGCTAAATACATCCCCCCCGAAACATTTTCAAAGACTGAACTGGCCCCTAACAAAAACAAGTTGCTCATGCCTGCTATATAACTACACTTATACAAAATACTATACCGTTTTTCAGGATTAACAATGACACAAGCTCGGGTTAGACTTTAAATTTTACTGCATTTCGACTGGATTCGTTCTGAAATATGCGGAATCCATGAATAATTATTTCGATATTATTTGAAGATTATTAGTGAATTTTAAATAAGAACATCTTTGAACTCCAAAACCTCTGGAAATACAATGTGTTTCCGTTGCATTTTCTATACTTTTCGTTTAACAAAATAAAAATATATGTGAGTGGCGCTCAAGGCATCGTAGACCCATTTACCCCTCGCCCCTGCAGTAATTTAAACTTATAGTATAAGAAATATTTGTTCATAAAATTAAAACCAAAAACATTAATTTTGTGCAATAATGCACAAATTATTTGTTATAAAATCCTTTAATTTCATAATTTAAACAGTACATGAGTTGCTGAAATTTTATAATAAATTGTAAAGCACAATATAAAAAGTACCAAATAATAAAATTCAATTAATTATTTCAATATAATTCGATAAATGTTTGAGATTTCATTGGCTAATTTAGTGCAAAAATCAAATAAAATTCCCATAAAAAGCAGTTCTAATATTTAAAACGCGTGTAGAAAATTTCAAATATGGAAGTAAAAGATTATCAAAAGAATCGGTATAGTAATATAATAATTATTTCCTTTCCTATCGTTTCAAAAACAATTTTGTCGTTTGACATTTTTTCATTGCTAAATCAGGTAATTTTTAACTTTTTTTTATTTAGTTTAATTATTATTTGTAGTTTTATTGGATTATAGAAATTTATTTCAAAAAACAATTCCCCTTTCCATACTCTATCTCAGGAAGGCAATGCTTGGAAAGACGTTTTTAATTTTTATTGTCTGAAAATAAATAAAAGCCTCAATGAAAAGTATATGAAAATATTTTTTAAATAAAAATTTACCAAATTTATTAAAAGAATTTATTAACATTTATTGCTATCACTTTCAAAGCCAGAATTCGTTATGTGTTGCACGATTTAATTTCCTAGATTTCATAACGGATTTTTATCAATTTTATTTGAATTAATAAAAACATGTAACACGCAAAACCTGAAAAAGATTTATTTGCTTGTCTTTTTACACCTATTCTTTATTATGGTTTTAATAGATATCAATATACTTAACGTTATTATAAGAACTTTTATTTCTTCCAATTTCACCACTGATTATTTTTTCCATTGAATTTATTAAAAAGAGAGCTTGAAGACTATAAATCAGTAATATATCGATGTTTGTTGATACTCACGAATTTTCAGCACTGCCTTTTTTCAAATTTTTTTTCAAATTCACTTGAAAAGGCAGTGCCGAAAATTCGTGAGTATCAACAAACATCGCTATATTACTGATTTATAGTCTTCAAGCTCTCTTATTAATAAATACTTAACGTTATCTTTATTCTTAAGTTTAAAAATATTTTAAAAATTCTTTTTATAAAACACTTTAAAAGCAACATATTTGTTTTCTTTAAATATTTGTGTAGATAAATTTACAATGCATATGACACAGTAGGAGCACTTATTCCATTATCTGGGATTTTTTTAAATTTAATCCTTACTGGATGTATTTTTAATGAAATGCCATGGAAATTTATGGATTATTGTAAAAGTATGTGGAAAACTATGATATGCTTTACTCTTTTTATTTTTTGAGCCACATGTCAGGTTAAATTGATATGTTGGTATAATTTCCAAATACATTTTGNTTGTGAACCACTTTGAAAATGTATTATAATCCCGCGGGTCGTATTTATATATTGCCGCACTGTACACTCAGTACATCTATGTATAAAAACGATTGCACCACCATAAAGTCACAAAAATCCACAACTTGACCACCTTTGCATTAAAGAATGTGAAAATTGAATATCAAATAGGATTCACAATTGTTTCTGCTCAAGTGTTAACATTTCCAAATTGTTTTCCCATAAAGATATGATTAATTCTTTAACTCTTTTAATTATACTTTCTAGGATAAAAATAAATACTTATTTAAAAATATTTTCCTGCATTATGAAATATATAATAATTTGCGGTTTGAATGGTAACGGTTGAATGATTTTTTAACAGTCTTGAAATGAGTTTAATGGTAAGTAAAAATTAAAAATCAAAAAACAATAAATGTGAGAATAATTTTGCCAAACAAATAAAAATGAATAAATCAGTTCAAACTGGCAATTTTTCAGTTTTGATAAAAATCATATAAAATTTGTTATCGTTTTTAATTTAAATTCATAATAAAATTATTTATTTAAAAATAATTTTCGGCGGTTTTTGTTTTATCATAAGGTAAATTTGAACTCTTCGGTTCTATAAGGACAGATGGAAGAACCATCTTTATAAGCACAATAAAGGAGTCAAGCAATTCACATTTACCTACTTTTATCATACCACTTCATACTAATTTATTGTTTTTGTAACCTCAATCGAAAAAATATAAAATATTATACTGTAAAACCTTTAACAAATCCCCATGTGGAAAAAAAATTGAAAAAAATATATCAAATTAACATATATTTATATGAATTTTATATTATATTCAGTATTAAACCAAATTATCGATAAAGAATTTTAATTTATTTTATATCTCAGCTTTGTCGATAAAATAAATTAATTTTATTGACAAAAATTGTTCTGACTATTCCATTTTTAGGAAAAACTTCTAATATTTCCCGATTTTTACTCTGTTTCCAAAAAATAAATAATTTTCCAGTGGAATTATTGGTAGTCTGTTTCTCTTTATTTTCAAGTTGAAGAAAGAGCCAAGATGAACAACTATATCTGGAAAATAATCATAGGAGATATCAAAAACAATTAATACACAATAAAATTTTGTCCAGGAATTTAGATAAAAAGAAGTTTAAATAACAAATAAATTCGATTAAAAAATAAATAAAAACTCAAATATAATATATTAAAAAGCTTGACTATGAATCAATAAATATATATCGATGTTTTTTGATATTCACGATTTTTCGGCACTGATTTTTTCAAGTGAATTTTCTTGAAAATCAGTACCATGTTAATGTTAAAATAAAATTTGATATGTTAAGTTAAAATTAGTGCACCATTTCCATATTAATTTTGCAATAAGCAGACAAATTTGTAAATCGATGAATAGATGTACACATACTTTTTAGTAGCATACTGTCAGAACCACGAGACAAGTGGATAATACATCCTGTTCTATCCACACACATCAAAATTACGAATGAGAACACAATTTTAAATTAATTGTTTTAGTGTACTTTCTATATAATCACAAAAAATGGCACGTGAGTATGATGTACTAATAGTCTGTATATAGCAGATTCAATTTGAAAATGGTTTAATTAACGTATACCTTGTATTAGATGTCCCGCGCATATTTGTTGGAAACCCAGCATTATACCTGTTAGTTATTCTCAATATATATTGGTCATCACTAAGATTATTTCAATGCTTTTACTATAACTCATTTTGGGAAACGTAAACTCACAAATGTAAGTACTTCCAAAATAATTAATCATTTTCATGATAAATTTTTTTAACTGGAATATTAACATTACGGTAATCTTTTATAAAATTGAATATAATTTAGGTATTTGTCTTTAGATATCCAAATGGGATAATCCAATATAAAGTTAATATAAATCTATAACTTTTATCTGAAGTTTTCTTTTCATGTTCTCAATTTTTTGTTTTCTATTTATTTTTGCTATTTAAGGTCAAAATAGAATTAATTAAAATTTTTGAAAATAGAATTAATTAAAATTTTTCAAAATAAAATTATAAATTTGCCTAATTTGTCATAAATATGATAAAATAATTTAATAATAGAAAAAATTTGATAACCTGATTTGATAAATTTAATATACAGGTAACCCCCGTTTAACGTGGGGGATACGTTCTGGAATTGATCGCGTTAAGCGAAATATCGCGATCAACGGGAGGTTTTTGAAAAAAAAACATTTAAAGACCCGAAAAACTTTATATTTATTAAATAAACATTAGAATAATAATAAAGCAAATAACACTAAGAATAAAAAATTAAATAAACATTGAAAATAACATTAAGAATTAAAAAAACATACAATGGATAGATTAATAATTTATTCATTTTCTCGACGTTGTATAAAGGAATCTAGATTCCCTTGTTTGGCTTCTCTACGTTTATTGCGCAAAATTTGCGGATAACCATCAAGCAATGCATTACAGCCACGTTTAAGAGTATTTACTCGCTCGTAATCTTCATCGTTCTCTTCTAACAACTCCATGCATTGATTGTGAAGAGAAAGGTCCTTTCCGATACTTTTTACAGTCAAATTTCTGACTGGAATAGGTTCGGATACGTCATTTTCTAGGGGTGTATGACAGTCCATTATTTTGTTTCACTAGCTCTCATGACTTACTATGTACATTTATATGCATGTAATAGAGCAAGAACATTATGTGTCACTCATTATGACGATTTATTGCACTGTTTTTTTT